>VDFB02047230.1:546881966-546919658 GCA_007258455.2 Sequoia sempervirens
AATTATTACCTCAATGTTAGAACCAAATAAATAAATAAATTGGCTTTCGTTTAATAATATAGAAATAGTCTTGTTTTGGTAATAATATAATAAATGAATAAACTGGTCATATAAAAAATCTATGATTTTCACTGTATGCTAAAAATCCTCAATGCTATTTGTATCAAAATGGAATAGTAAGCTATAACTAGTTTCTTGTTATTGATGCTTCATCTTGCATAAAGAGAAACATGCTATAGTTGAAGAAAGTATAAAATGATTGATTAGATCTCCTCTAGGATTTGAAGCTAAGGAACAATCAATATAGAAATTGATTTTAGAAGTGGCTTTTAAGACATAAAAAATGAAAATGAAAATTAACATGCATTTTAATAGAACAAAGATACTCCATGGTCAAAGATGGGATATATTCAACTATTTGCTACATTGTACATTAAGTCATCAAATAGGATTCTTTGGAACACATGTATTTCATGGCTCTATGAGGTTTTTATTCAAGTCTATGTCAATGTAATTATAAGGTCTATACAAAAAAATACATTAAATCTTTAGCACTTAAAAAAGTTTGATATCTTACAACAATTGTGATCCAATCTTCAGTCCCTTGTGGCCTTGTATTACATTTCTCCGTTAATGGTTCACTAAAAATGTAGGAAGAAATCTAAAATTAAAAGATGGTGTATAAACAGAAATTCCAATTATATGAAAATCACACACATAACCAGAAATACCACTCATATATGTAGTAATCAGCACGCGTGTAGCTGAAATATGCCAAATAATTTGGGGTTCTCTATGATAAGAACATTAAAATTGTATATTCATAGCATTCATAATTGAAATGTTTTCATTAAAGACATTTAATGACATTGAACATTGTTTAGAAATACCTTCGAATTGCGGACCAGCAAAGGAACACAACATAAAGGCCCATTAGTCCTTCCATCATAAGGCTTGCATTACCTATATTTTGTAACATAGGTAAACTGAAGAATCCCAAAATATTGACATTTTATACTGAAAGAGAACTAATGCACCTCTTTCATCTCAGTGAACTTTTTCCAATCTAGAAAACATATGAAAACTTGTAATTTTGGAAAAAAAAATAGAACTTACTTTTGAATTTAGAGAGATGCTAGCCATTACTTGAAGAAGGATTAATGTCAATATGATGAAGAATATGTTAAATCTGAGTGTTGCATCCAGAGATACCAGGACTAGAAATTTCATCATAAAGATTCTATTTTCTAAAGCTTGCATTATAGGAATCAACTGCAAATGAATCATTTTTTAAAATATTTTTGGTCATAAATATTGCTTACAAGGATTTTTGACAAACATAATGTGCTCTAAAGTGGCAACGGCTATAAATTAATAGTGTCTACGTGCTATTGTTGCATAAGTTAAACAACTACCAATTACAATGGAATTGCTCCTTATCACTAAATCAAAGAAGAAACGACATTTCTCGATGTGGAGTAATTGCAAGAATATAGTTGTGATAGTGTCAATGTTGATTTTAGTGCCATTTACCTTTGTTTGATGAGAGGCTACTATTTTTTGATGGAAATACCTTTTAGATCACAAAATACAATATGGCATTTAGTTTAGGAAAGACTGTCATGTAGACAACGTGCCTGCCATTTTGTTTCAAACTTGTAGGAACATATTTTCACTTTGATACTATTGGGTTTGTATGGAAAGTGCTTAGTTTGTGTGGAGGTGGTAATGAAGTCAAAAAAATTTAAAGTTACAAAATTTCTAGATTATAGTTGACAATTCCAAACAACAAACCGTTATTCCAAAGCTTGAAGGCCATGAAAAGAATTTTCTACTTCCACCACATCCCCTATACTCACACTTAGTTTTCAAAGGAAAAGAAACACTAAAATATAACCCACTACCCAGTAGTTACCATACATTTAACAAAGTAATTTTTTTATTTTATTTTATTAATTTTATACTTAAAATGGGAAAATTTTAATCAATAAGATTAAGGATATGAGAAGAATAAAGGACAAATAAAATATCATGCCTTAATCCTAAAGTAAAGGAATATGTTGGAGACTGTGGATTTCAAATTGTTTTCAAACAAAATCATCATATTAAAGGTAGAAATATGAAGGGGAATGTGAGAGAATATTTTCTTTTTGTTGACCAGTCAATTTTGTTTCCTAATATAAGGTGCAAATAAGTTCACATAAGAAATAAAAGGCTTAATTTATGTTTGGTTAAATATCTAGTTTTCCATCAAAGATGTTTACTGGAAAGACATTTTTTTTGTTCATGACAACATTTCATTGAGCATCTGTCAAATTCAAGACTCATTTGCACTTGTATGAGATAGATAAACCATGTGTGACCTTCCTAAGCTGATATGATGAAGGATGTAGAGCCATCCAAAGCTCCAAATGCACTGAGGAGCTCTCATTGAATGAAAATGGATGAGAGTTTGAATGGAGATGCTATAAAAAATGGTAGGATTATACGAACACTCATAGCTCTTGATGGTAAGTTTAAATCAATGGGCGACATTAATAGTCCTAATTAAAGGTTGTGGAGCTGCACCAATATTAAGGAGGCTGCAAGTAACCACAAACTCTGAATCTCACACCTACCATCTCCCTCTGCAGGGAATCTTCCTTACTGCTCCACTATCTCATCATCTATTGTCACCTACAAGCATACTATATGCACTCTTAGCTAGATCATTTCTACCACTTCAGCATGCCTTTCTACTAGATAAATATAAGCTTGGAATGAGTTTTAATGTCAATTATTTGTATTATTGAATAATAACTACAAACCAACACTTTTAATACAAGCTATTGAAAAAGAAGGAAGAATCGTACAAGCCTTAGGTGCTAGGAGATAGGTTATTCTTGACAACATCCAGGATAATGATGAAGCAGGAGCTAACTATCATAAGGTATTTATTAAATTCTTTCTAAGTATCTTTGCACAAACTTTCCACTAGATTAGAATTTTAATGAGGAAGTAGAGTTTATGCATAATATTGTGTGGATCTCGAAGTTCCAATCTTCATTCTTTTACTGGTACTATAGGAATTTGAGATAAATGAGGTGCATTGCAGCAAGCTTCAAAAGTTGATTGATCAAGCTATTGATAACAATGGAAACAAAACATACCTATGTATTCTTAGACAGTATAGGCTACTAGTAATAAAAACCTAAATTTGGAAATCCCATCTTTTCTTTGGATTGGATTGATAACTAGACTTTACAATGACATTTTATAAAACAAAATGTAGGGTATGGAAAACATAGAGCTTCAATTTCATATAGCAATACATGATCAACTAATACATAACCAAAGAGAAACACAAAGTAATTTATGGGAATTTCTTAGAAGTTCTAGTTTGAATCACAAACAAATATATTAACTTGCTACCATGCAAGGGATAACAATAGAAGACTAGATTATCCCCCCTAGAAGCCCTGTGCTAAGGAAAATATCTCCAAATCCAATTGGTGGAAGATATAAACAATGCTTACCTCCACCACAATGTCTTATACATGGTACAAGTTGTGAGAAGACTTATGTAACCTCTCAAAAAAAATAGAACTATGACTTGTTGAAGCTGCAAAGTTCCAACAATCATAGGAGTTCTCAGATCCATAGTGGTCCTTTGAGAGGAGATGAACCCTGACCTATTGAATATGGAAGTCCTGATGTTAGGGGAATGAATCTATCTGATGGCCTATTACCTAGGAATTTGAAAGTTCCTCCTACAAAATATGGAAATGGAACTTACACTATGATGCAAGAACATCATAAATCATTTGAGATGGTTTCTCATCTACATACTCTCTTATCATTATTGAAAAAGAGAGCAAGAAATCAAATGGGACAGAGAAGCTAATGATGCTCTGGAGAAACTTGTTATCAATATTTTTGTTGTCATGATACATTTTGTGTGGATCCCATGCATGACAACAATGAGACTCAAGGCTTAAATTATCACTGGAATGGAGGCTTTGGTGGGTTAGGTTATCATAGACCAGTAGAGACTCAACCTTTCATAGCAAATGCACAACTCCAATTGGTAATCTAGATCTTACTTCTTATCT
Source organism: Sequoia sempervirens (assembly GCA_007258455.2). Taxonomy (NCBI): domain Eukaryota; kingdom Viridiplantae; phylum Streptophyta; class Pinopsida; order Cupressales; family Cupressaceae; genus Sequoia; species Sequoia sempervirens. Next base: position 546,886,058 of record VDFB02047230.1, read on the forward strand.
TGAGTTACTTTGCTTAAAGAAGTTACTCTTGAACATCTCACTTTAATTTTTGGTATATATTTTTGTATAGGAATTGTGGAATGTAAACCATCAAATGTAGAATCTTCATGTTATTGGTGATGGAAGATAATTATTTTCCACTCATGTTGCACATGATGGTAGCAGTGTTGATGGGATTCATGAAGAGAAGGTTGGAAGAGTTTTGTTTCCACAATCTTCAGATCAAGTTAGAACATACTTCATTCCAATTGATAGCTCAAGCGGCATCTCTCCTATATTGAATTCTCATCATATAATTTACAATAGTTAGAGAACTTACTACCAAATCTATCTAGTATTCTCCTCATTGCAATCCCCTTCTTCAGAGAAAAAGACAAGAGAAGGAAGTAACATCTATTCTACATGCAGAGTATCTCAAGTGTGGTCTGATCATAGATTCAAGTATTCTTCAAATAGATAATGTCAATTATGGTTTGAACAAAGTGATGGTTGGAAACAATAATTTTCTAGTGTTGATGATGTCGAATATATATACATTTTCAAATTTTATTATAGGTGTGTTATTCATACATGATGTCTTTAAAAGTAAAAACAAAGGTGATTTAAAAGTTCACAGACTAACTACCACACCAAATTGGAGCGTGACAACCTGCTTAAGGAACAAGAGGACCTTTTCACTTTTTACCTAGTGTATTTTTTTCTAACTTTTTACAAGTTAGGTTTCCAACTCATTACCAAGCTTGGCAATAAACCATTTTTTTCCTAGATCAGGATTACAAAATTTGGACAATATGCATGTTCTTCCTGTTTGATATTATAAGGTTTCTTAATTGGGTTATTAGTTTTTATAGAAAACATTCAGTGTATTTGAGAAGCATTACTTGTTTCTAGATTTGAAGGATTTAATCTCCAATCTATCATGAGGTACAACTGAGGTGACAAATAATGGCTTAACAAAGAAACTTTCCTCTTTATTTCTTGCAAAAAACTTAACCCCAAGGTACCATGCACACTGTTTGGCTTAGCACTATCCCTATGCTATCTAAGTTTCATTGGTGTCTTAAATTCAATAAGAATGACAATGAAAGAGAGATTGGTGACCTCGAGCACAAATTCCAAATCTCAATAGATAAAACAGTCCTAAGTGGTCATAAGGATCTCAAAGCAATAAATCACATTGTCTCCAATGTAGATCCTTACAAAAATGGGTTTCACTAGGAGGATTCAATCAAAGAGAAAAATGGAATCTACTATAAACTGGGCCTATTATGAAGAGATTCACCTAGAACTGACCTGAATGTAAGGCATTAAAAGAGACAGTTGTAAAGCCCATCTGAATTGTACACCTACGACAATTATAGAACCCAAAAACAATATCCTCATATTACCATTAACTTATTTTTTATAAATTAAATATTTCAAATATTTTTTTAACAATTTGGGTTTGATACATATTATCTATTGGTTAGTTGATATTATATGTTGGTTAGTTGAAAATTCCTAAGGCTCATTCTACCAAGAAAGAAAAAATCAACAATAAACTCTGAAATAACTCGCAATTCGTAGGGTTTGTGACAAGAATATCATTTATTTGATAAATAATACAATTCTTGGATAAAGCAATATTCAAGAATCGAACATGAATGGATTTCTATCTAGAGAAATTGGGCGCTATTGATATGAGGGTAGAAGACAAATTTTTGTGATTTATCTAAAGATTATGCACAAATTGTGTCTTGGTGTTTGCAATGTTGATGACAAAAAATGGGAAAAGTTTGCAAGGAAAAAAATACGAAAACCTATCTCCCTTCACATGTCGCTTCAATCTATCAATATTAAATGAAAGATCATCTAAAAATATTGGTTATAGTTTTCTTTTATGAGGAGATCGGGGAGATTTATTCAACCTTGTTCGCACAGATACAAAAATAACACAATGTCAATTTGTTACAATAAGGATGAGAAACTCCTTCATCTTATTGCCTGGGTGATTTTGATTTATAGCCATATTTTTGCATTGTAGATTTTTCAGCTAAACCAATAGGAACTGTTTCAATGAAGTTTCCTCAGGCATGAGAATCAGGCATGAGAATCAGGCATGAGATAATTTTATTGGGCTTCACCCATAAGGAATAGCCTATCGCCTAATTATTAGGGTTTAAGGAAACAAAATTTACTTAAATCCTAATAATTACACCATAAATTGTTGCTTCAATCTATTCACAGTAAACGAAATTTGAAAATATTAGGGTTTGAAGGCTTACTTAGATTCTTGTAAAAAACAAACCCTTGAAATGGCATCAATAGCATCAAATACAATGTCGTCCATAGTCGTGGCTGAAGATAGGTGACCCTAGGTGCTCTAAAACCCTTGGAAAAACCTTATTTTAAGGTTGCATCTCGCCAAATTGGAGAAGTGAAAGGTCAGTACTAGTGAGGAAGAGTTTGGAGGAGCAGTACCCAATAGTGGCAAGAGAAGCAACAAAAAAAAATATATAAATGTAATATAAAATATAATTAATATATTATATATATTTAATATAATAGTAATACAGATTAAATTATATATAATATAATTATATGTATTATTATATTTAATAGTATATATAGGTTATATTATTATTATATATTGTATTTTATAATAAAAAATATTAAATATAAATATAAAATTATCATAATTAATAATTAATAATTAATATATTCTTATATAGAACAAATTAAATTAATATATAAAAAATCTGATAGTTTAATTGATTTTTGGAGAGATTGGGAAAAAGAGAGATAGAGGGGGAGACAATTCTATATAGAGAGAGGAATATATACTAGCACTTGCACCCACATGAGGTTCAAGGATTGCGCCAATATAAAACTATATGTATGTTAATATGTTAGAGAGTATGCGTTTGTGCATGCATGTGCTACAAATTCTAGTTGCATGTGGCTAGCTTAAAAAATTAATTATAAGTGCTAAATAATGGAATGAAATAAATTTAGACAAATCTAGATTAGGGCTCCCTAACATACTTCACGCTCTTGTGCTTAGATGTGGTGAAGTTAAGACTCCCTAACATGCTTCCTCTCTAACCCCATCATGGTGGACAATGGGAATAGGACTATTGATTCTTGATTCCTTAAATGATCTATTCAAATGGATTTAAATAATTGATAATATATATGTATTATGTGTACCATAACTCTTATTGAATCACTGGTAGAATTATATGTTATCTGACATGATTGTAGGACTGAATTCTTTGTGTGACTAATTATTTAGTTGTGTTTTTTACCCCATGATCAAATTAGTCATTTATTTAGTCATTTATATTTGTGTGACTAATTATTTAGATGGTTTTTTCACCCCATGCTCAAAATAGTCATTTATTTAGTCATTTATAGCTGTGATTGTGAAATATTAGTAGAATTTAGTCATGTGACTAAAACTTTTAGTCACGTAGTCATTTATTTACCAAATTCTACTAGTGAATGCACATGCATTCAGGCACACTTCCTAGAGCTCACTGCTCAAAATCAAGAAGGCTCACTACCTTACAACATATTTGGATTACAAAAAAGAGTTGAAATAAGAAAGTAGCATCTACAAATGCATGGTTTTAGTTTCGGTGAGGCTCATATTAGATCAAATTTTGGACCTTCTGTCTGATTCTACACTTTGCTCTACTCTACCTTAATTCGCTTCACAACAATCCTCTTTTGCACAAGTGAAACTATACCAAATTGATCAACAACCCTTTTTCTATTTGCACACTTCAAACATACACCCACTCACACTTCAAAATGAATTAACCAATCTCTTATATATATCTGCTATCAAATATTTAGTCACTTCATGTCGGCTTCAACAAAATAAAAATATTTTCCAATAGTCGGCTCAATCCACATTTAATATTCGATGTGTACCCATCAAAGTAGGACACAACATAGCTAGGTCCCAAAAAAAATCTTCAAGCATAGGATACCTTAATTAATTATACCTTGAATATTTGTTACATGCCATATTCACTAAGTCGGCCACTGTGAGCTAATAAATAGAAAATCATCATATCGGATCTCCTAACTTATACACCGATTAATGTGACATCACAAAACTTAACAATAAGATAATATAGATACTTAACAAAATTCCCTGAGATCCATGACTCAAAATGATAATCTGGTGAAGCATATAGATTGACATACTAACCGGATATCATATTCTTTATTCTCTCTTTCAGTAATACTTTGTTCTTTACTCTGCTTGTCGGTATGAAAAAATATTGATCTATGGACTAGAATAATGACTTATGTTGCCATCAATGACAACACTAGAAGCCATATTCTAACAATCTCCCCCTTTGGCATTGATGGCAACACTTAGTGAAAAATGACTAAGTGTTAGAACCAATATGATTATGCTACCAAAGTTCAAAATTTCAAAACACAACTCCCCCTTAGAATGATAAGGCATTTTTTGCTGCCCTCTCTCCCCCTTTGAAATCAATGACAAACATATTTTGGATCTCCCCCCTTGCTAATTCAAAAATTGGATCAAAATTTGAAGAAATACAACTGCTACTCGAGTCAAAAAATTATCTTGTACTTATCTTTCATTTTTGGAAGAAATTTCCTCCAAACTTCTACAAAAATCCCAATGATTAAGATCAAGTTGTTGTTTTCAGATGTCTGGTTGATAATTTGGATGAGAGATTTTGGAATTGTCATTTCCTCTTCTAATTTCTCTCCTTTCCTCATAACCTCAATTAACTGCTTCAGTCTACATTCGATTAAATCCTTCACTTTCCAAAATGTGTCCACAAGGTTGTTTCTAGTGAATTGAAATTTTTTATGTTCAAACTGTAACTCTTGAATCCTTTTCTTGACTGTACCATCCTGATCCTGAAACATGTTATAATTTTGACCAATCTTGTTCAGCTCAATTTCAATCTACTCCAACGTATCTTTGTATCTCCCAACTGCATGAGGCCAATGAAGACAAAAGTTGATGTTATTTGTTGTATTTATGAATTACCTCAACACATTCATTTTCCTTTTTAGTTTGGTAAGAGATAGCCTGAACTACTCCTTCAAATGTAGAATTATTTCTCCCTCTTTCTTGCCCTGGGACTCAGAGATCATGGCTTCCTTAATGCATTCAATCATCTCTTCAGGAAACACATTCTAAAAACTCTCCAATCCAATGTTATTGTGCACAAAATAAGTACTTAGTGTGCTCTTGATCAGGTCCTGCTCATATGAGGGTCTATTAGACCATATGTCTACAATTTTCTACATCCCATATTTCTCCTAAACAAGTTGCAATATCTTTAATTTGGATAAAACACCTTCTTCTTCGCTTCCTCCTGCCATTACTACATATGGTTCAACTGATTCTGGTTCTTCCCTTGGAGTGTACTCATCAGATTCCTCATTTGGTATGTCCACAATCACTTGTTCTTTACCTTTTCCTTCGATTTTTGGAGTCTTGTGTGTTGGAGGAGTGTAATCATCAATCTCTTATGCTCTTTTCTTCTTCCTCTCCATCTCACTAGAAGAGGAACCAACTTCAAGTGCTCTTACCGGAATGGAAATGCTAATTGCTCCAAACTTCCCTAGCAATTCTTTAAAGAAATTTGCATACTCTTGCTTACAATTTACCAAAGTATTAGAATGTTCAAAAATTTGTTTGCAAATTGGTTTGTTCTCTTTCCATACAACATTATTGATCTATGGCAAGTAATTCAAAAAATACATCACAAGACATATGACCAAGGTACCAAACCTATAGGGGTAATCTACCTCCTTTGTTAGTTGCGCATTTTCTATCAATTGATCTTTTAGCAATTCGCACAGATAAAAATCTTGACACTCCATTATCATTTTATGAGAGATGTAAACTGTACCTACCAAAGTTGTGCCTTCCCTATTTCTAAAAAAGATTGTGTATGAGATTCCATACATAATGTAACTTGTTATCGGGTCTTTGATCATCAAAATTATCAAATCCCTTTGATCTCCAGTTACTCCAGTTAGGGTTTCAACTTCTTTGTTTTGAATTGACTTCTTTTTTGGTATATCCCCAACATTGCATAATCCAATTAGATTACTAATCACCTCTTTTGAAATGAGACATGGTTTATCCATAGTTAGAATTTCATCATTCAATCTGTTCAGGATAAACCTAACAACTTCCCAATTATCAAAATGGGGAAATTCACTCCAAATGTCCAAAATTTTGTGTTTCACACCTTCAAGCCATTTCAATTCATCGGCCGGCAACATATTTCTCACATCCCTAATCTTCTCACTGCTATATTCATCTAAATTCACCATTCCTTTCATTTGCTTCATTTTCCTTTTCATACTGAACAAGTTTCTACCGAGCACCAAATTAAGTGAGAATTCTACAAGCAATTGAAATACCTGATGAATTTTCTACTAAATTGACTTTTACTCCTTCAAAATTCTTCTGCAGAGGCTCTCCTTCTATTCTTCTTCAATGCAAGGTGACAAATGAGTGTTCCAAATACATTTTTATAACTCACACACCTAACCTTTTTACCACATTAAATGTTTTTCCCTGCGTGTTCTAGATACTCTGCTTTCTCAAACAACAAAAGAAGGATTCATCTGCGAACCTTCTACTTCTCAAATTTCTACACAAGTGATCACTGATACATTAGCACAACTACTAAATTTTTTTTGCATTTTAATTCCAACTACTGACAGGGGGACAAAGGATTTTCTTGAAAAAACTCCCCCTAGGCCAATGGCCTAAGATCAATTTCTGGAGAAATTACTAGAAGAAGATTTTGGTGTAGACTTATTTCCTTCATCAGACTCACTCTTCCTTACCCATTTTTTCTTCATTTGGTCTCTTATTTCTTCCAGAATCACTTTCCCTTTTCCTTTATCATCTTTGTGTGAAATTCTTCCTTTGTATACTAGACCTCTTTTGTCCATTTTTCTATTCCTGTAGAATCTTGCAATGTGACCAAATTTGTTCCAATTGTAACACACACAATTTCTTTGTCTAGACCATTCATTCCATTGATTTCCTCTTGATATGCATTTATTAGAAATATGCCCAAATCTTCCATAGGTGTAGCATTTAACATTCCTTACACTGACATACATATTTATGCATTCAATTGACTTATGAACAAACCTATTACAACTAAAACACTGACTGAGAAATGATGGACTACTTGAATTCATTTTACTTCTACACTGAGAAGCCATATGACCAAATTTATTACAAGAAAGGTAGTGACCATTAAAATTTTGAGCATTGGGTTGTCTTTCCTGATACCTTTTTCCTTTGTTCATCTAATTTCTTTGTCTAGAATCCTTATGTTTAGATTCAAAGCTTTCTCCCTTCTTATATCTAAGACCTCACTTGTCATTTGCATCCTTATATCCTTTATTCAGCTCATCAAGCTTAGCATAACTAATCTTAAACTTCTCCTTGTATTCATTTGTAGTAGTGAGTTCATCTCTAAGAATAACTATTTGTCTTTCAAGCTCTTGTTCATTATTTATGGATTGTTACAGTTCAATCTCCAACTGAATGAATCCACTATTAACTCTTTTGCATTCTTCAAATCTTTCTTTTAAGGATTGGGCCAGATTCTCCTCATTCTTCTTCCTTTCTTCAATCTCCTTAGTTAGCTTCATCACCATAGATTCCATCTCAAGCTTTAGAGTAGCATTGTCTCTAGCAAGATTTTCACATTCTTCAGTTATTTCTTTTAGGGTCTGATTTAGGTGAACATCTTCCAAGAATTTACTTTCTTTCCGCTTAAACTAATCACATAGTTCCTTCCTCTTTTCTCTTGACTCGTTGATTTTATCCTTCAATGATAGAATGAATTTTTTAGCATCCTCAAGATTTGCTTTTAATTCCAGGACTTTTGCTTTAGACTGATCAAGATCATCAAGTTCCACCAAAATTTGTTGTTGAATACCACCAAAGTCCATTGCATTCCAAGATCCACCTCAAGTTTTTAAACTTCTACAGAGGCATATTTCTATGATACCAATTATTGGACTCAAGGAACGCTGAGAGGGGGGGTGAATTAGTGTTCAACAATATTTAAATTACAATCCAAATCTTAAACCATTTACAATATTTAAACAAAATTAAAGATGCAAGCACATGAAGGAAACAATCAAAACACCATAACACCAAGATTTTTACATGGAAACCCTGTTAGGAGAAAAACCCACAATGGAGGTTAATCTACAATTTATACTTTGTTAAAAGTATGAAGAAAAAGGGGAATGCACATGCATTCAGGCACACTGCCTAGAGCTCACTACTCAAAATTAGGAAGGCTCACTACCTTCAACATATTTGGATTACAACAAAGAGTTGAACTGAGAAAGTAGCATCTACAAATGTTTGGTTTCAGTTCTGGTGAGGCTCATAGATCAGATTTTGGACCTTTTGTCTGATTTTGCACCTTGCTCTACTCTACCTTAATTCATTTCACAACAATCCTCTTTTACATAAGTGAAACTATGGAAAATCACTCAACAACCCTTCTACTATTCACACATGTCAAACATACACCCACTCACACTTCAAAATGAATTAATCGATCTCTTATATATATTCACTATCAAATATTTAGTCACTTCATGTTGGCTTCAACAAAATAAAAATATTTTTCAATAGTCGGCTCAATCCACATTAATATTCGATGTGTACCCATCAAAGTCAGCCACGACATAGCTAGGGCCCAAAACAAAATCTTCAAGCATAGGATACCTTAATTAATTATACCTCGAATATCCATGACATGCCATATTCACTAAGTTGGCCACTGTGAGCTAATAAATAGAAAATCATCCTGCTGGATCTCCTAACTTATACACTGATTAATGCAACATCACAAAACTTAACTATAAGATAATATAGATACTTAACAACCTTCCCAAAGATGCACAACTCAAAATGATAATCTCGTGAACCATATAGATCAACATACTAACTGGATACCATGTTCTTCATTCTCTCTTCTGGTAATACTATGTTCTTTACTCTACCTGGCAATATGAAAAAATCCTAATCTGCAGACTAGAATAATGACTTAGGTTGCCATCAATGACAACACTAAAAGTGATATGCCAATAGGTATATGGTCTAGGTTAGAGTGTATACACTTTATGACCTAGGGCTAATTGTAGGGTTTAGAGTTTAGGCATAAGGTTTAGGGTTGATTGTATAGGGTATATAGGGTTGAGGGTTATAGGTGTTAGGTTTAAGTGCATATGATTTTGGTAAGTTAAATCCATCATAAACCCAAAATTAAGCAATACAAATACATTTTTTTCATGTAGGAGCATCCCTGGTTGTAAAGCAATCATGTATCAAACAAAAACATTTATTTTCTTACATTTCATTCAATAGTAGTTTCATCATTTCATTCCACATTTCACTACATTATCATCTCTTAGCTCACAAAGAAAGATATAGCGTGTACATGAGGTCATCTACATCAAATCCATATTTCATATCATTTTCATTTTTCTATTGAAAGTTATCGCTCTTAAAATTTCATTGTAATTCACAATCAAAGCATTTGGGGCTGACCTAGTCCAAATTTCATAGTGTGAACCTATTTTAGATCATGTGGAGCTTAATGGGACATCATACATGAATTTTCATTCCAAGGGGATATTTCTTGGAGATCCAAAATTTATTTCATTTGTGTGAAGGATTATCTTTCATATTTTAAGGCCAAACTTCACATTTGATCATCTATCAGGCTTTTAAACCCTTGAGTCCAACTCAGACCTTTTTTGGAGTTAGAGAACCATATTTAAGATCATTTATAACTCATTCTAATTCATTATTCATCAAATAGATAGAGTCCTCGCAAGCTAGTAGGATCAATTATTCGAATAAGGCCTCTAGCCAATTGTAATGTTTAATGCCCTTAGAAAAATCCTATGAGCCCTAATTATTCACCCATGAGGCATATGATGCATGTAAGATTTCTAATTCAATAAATATCTATGTTTGCAAATTATTTTCTTGTGTTGTGTTGACTTTAAGCTACACGATTGGACAATTCTTTCTAGACCCTCCATCTGTGACTACACCAAGTGGTATCAAAGAAAGTTTTGAGTCCTAAAGGAATTCCTTGTGGTGAACAAATCGTCAACTTAAGGAAAATTAAGTGTGTTTTTACTCGATCACTAACTATGAGGCAGTTGAAACCCATGTAGCCAGATCACCAAATTGAGGTAGTCGCACTAGATTCAAGGAGAGAGATGCCACTGAGGAGAGTGATTTCTATGGTGAATATATCTGGAAGAATGGATGAAATGTTAGAGATTATGTGAGCAATGCAAGTCTGATTAGATGTAGTAGAAGAAGATAAAAGAAGAGGTCTAAACCCTGGGCATGGAGAAAAAATTTATGATGATCTAGACCATGTTTTGAATCAAATTGAAGAAGCCCTAGATGATGAATAAGAAGTATTAAATTAAATGAAGATGTTGAAAGATATTTCCAAGATTGGCAAGCAACCTAATATTGAAATTCAAAATTATGGAGGAAATTTAAATCTTGAAGAATTGATTAACTAGATCAATGAAATGGAGGAATACTTTGAATATGAAGAAATTTAAGATCTCGAAAGAATAATATTTGTGAAAACAAAGTTGAAAGGTCATGCTACTTTATGGTGGAAAGAAGTTCAATTGGATAGGAATAAAAGAGGAAAGGAGAAAATCATAAAGGGACAAAATGGTGACAAAGATAAGGAATCAATTTATACCTGTTGATTATGAAATTGAACTATTGAAAATATTACAAAACCTATGAAAAAAGGAGAAATTTGTGAAGGAATATACTGAAGAATTCTACAAGATGATCATTAGGACTAGACATAGTGAAGAAAGAAAATAAAAGGTTGTGAGGTGCATTAATGGACTGAGAAAAAACATCCAAGAAGAATTGAGCCTAGTAAATATGAAAACAAATGAAGAGGCATATCAATTTGCATTAAGGGTAGAAGAGAAGCTAAAAAAGAAATTTGAACAAAGAAAAAGAAGTGAAAGAGGAAGATTCTAGAGGAATGGATCACAAATCGACAAAAGAAAACCTTATATAGATTAAAACAAAGATGGGAAACCCTATTGGAGTGAAGAGAATGAATCTAATTCATACCACAAAGGAAGAGGAGATAGGAATTACTTCTACAATGATAGAGGAGGACATAATTCATACCACAATTATGGATACTAGAGATATGAAGGAAAATTTGAGAAGAGACCATTTAGAGGAACCTATTTCAAGTGTGGTGGTGAAGGACATGGAGCATTTGAATGCCATCAAGGAAGTACTAGAAAGAAGACTGAGCATATTGAAAGAGAAACTTATATGGATGAAGGACCTATTGAATCCCCTAATTCAGTTGGGAAACCTAAGAAATGTTAATCATTGGTAATGAGGAGAGATTTTATGCATGAAGAAGTGGCTAAGGAACCACTGCAAAGGAAGAGCTTGTTCTAAACAAGATGTAAGTCTAGAGGAAAGGTCTGTAAAGTTATCATTGATGATGGCGGCAGCATCGTAAATCTGGTTTCGAGAGGAGATGAAGTGAGAAACTGGCGGTTAAGTTGATGAGACTAAAAAAACTAAGATAAAGTGGTTTTGGGATGACATATGATATTGAGTGAATGATAGGAAAGTAGATATCGTGATGGAAGAATAAATACTATATTGTGACTTCAAATGGAAAGACAATTAATTTGATACCTTTGGAGAAAGAGGACAAGAGTGAAGTTTGCAGCACTACCAAACTATGTTTGGTAGATGGAAGGAAATTTTTGGAAGGATTGAGGCATGAGAATATGTGTTTTGTATTGATTCCAAAGAAGGGTGGTAGTCTGAAGATAGAAAAAGATGAAGATCCACTATAGATAGAAGTAGTAGAACTGATGACAGAGTATGAAGACATAATATCAAAGAATGTACCAGATGGCTTGTCACCAATTCAAAGTATCAGTCATCATATAGATATAGTACTAGAAGAAATTTTTCCAAACAAGGAAGCACACAAAATGACACTGACAAAGAATGTAGAATTGAAATAGTAGATACAAGAGTTGATGAAGAAAGGATTGATCAAAGAAAGTTTAAGCCCATGTGCAGTACCTGTCGTACTTGCACCAAAGAAGGATAGAAAGTGGAGAATGTGTATTGATCCAAGAGAAATGAATAAGATCATTTTCAAGTATAGATTCCCATTTCCAAGGATGGATGACATTATGGACTATTTCAGTGGATGAAAGTATTTCACAAAGATTGATCTCAAGTGTGGATACCATCATATTAGAATCGAAGAAAGAAATGAATGGAAGCCTGCATTTAAGACTAATGAAGGATTGTATGAATGGTTAGTGATGCCTTTTGGATTGACTAATGCACCTAGCACTTTCATGAGGATGATGAATGAGGTACTAAATAAATTCTTGGATAAGTTTGTTATTATTTATCTAGATGATATTTTGATTTTCAATAAGACTAGAGAAGAACATTTGTGGCACGTTAGACAAGTCTTTTAGAAGTTGAGAAAAGAGAAGTTTCTTATTAATGTTAAGAAGTCTATTTTCATGAAGACAAAGTTGGTATATTTGGGCTTTGTTATTTCTACTGAAGGATTAAAGATGGACCTTGAGAAGGTTAGAGAAATTGCTGAGTGGCCTACACCGGTGAACATTAGAGAAGTAAGATCATTCCATGGATTAGCTAGTTTCTATAGGAATTTTATCAGAATCTTTAGTAGTAATTGTATACCTATGACAAAAATAATGAGAGGAGACAAGGAATTTAAGTGGACATCCAGAGCACAAAGAAGTTTTGAATTGTTGAAGCAAAAGGTGACAGAGAAGCCAGTATTAGCATTATCTTATTTTGAAAAAGTATTTCAAGTTGCTTGTGATGCAAGTGGAAATGCAATAGGAGTAGTGTCAAGTCAAGAAGGAAGACCTATAGCTTATTTTAGTGAGAATTTGGATTATGCTAGAAGAAGGTATTTAGTTTATGATTAGGAATTATATGCCATAATTCAAGACTTGAAGAAGGGGAGACATTATTTTTTTCCTATGGAATTTGTGTTGTATACCGATCATCAAGCCTTATAGTATTTGAACAATCAAGGAAAGTTGAACTAGATACACATGAGATGGGTTGAGGTCTTGAAAATTTATATATTTGTGTTGAAGCATAGGAGTGGAAAGTCAAAAAATTTTGTAGATGCATTAAGAAGGAGAAGAAACTTGCTAACAGAGATGAGAGTAGAAGTATCGGGCTTTGAGGAACTAAATCATATGTATGAGGATGATCCAATTTTTTCTAAAATTTGGAGAACATGTAAGGAACCATTAGTGACAGATAGGATCCAATGGTTGGACTATTTCATTCAAGAAGATATGTTTTTCAAGGGAAATCAGTTGTATATTTCAAAGAGTTCGATGAGGGAGAACCTAATTAAATAAAAGTATAGTGGAGGAGTGGCATTGGTGAGTGAGCACTATTTTTTGGCCATAGATATATAAGGATGCTAGGAAGTATGATTAGAGTGTAAAATTTGTCAAGTAGGAGAAGGTAGTTAGAATTCTATCTAATGTAATCCTTTGATAGTACTAGAGGGACCTTGGGAAGATATAAGTATGGATTTCATATTGGGATTACCAAGAACACAGATAGGGTTTGATTCTATAATGGTAGTAGTAGACAAATTTTCTAAAATAACACATTTTATTCCTTGCAAGAAGACTAATTATGTTGTACATTTTGTTGACTTATTTTTCAAGGAAACTGTGATATTGCATGGATTACCTAAGAGTATATTTTCAGATAGGGACACTAAGTTCGTTAGATACTTTTGGAGGACATTGTGGAAGAATATGAAGAAAGATTTGAAGTTCAATTCAGCATATCACCCATAAATAGATGGACAAATAGAAGTGGTAAATATAAGTTTGGGTAACCTATTAAGATGTTTGGTCAAAGACAAGGAAAGAAATTGGGATATAGTTCTACTGCAAGTAGAATTTGCATACAATAACTCAATAAACTGAAGTATAGGGAAAATCCCATTTGAGATTGTAATAGGAATACATCCCAGAGGAGTTGCAGAGCTTAGATACATCAGTGTGGAGAACAAGATGAGTGAAAATGTAGAAGAGTTTGCAAGATTCATGGAAACATTGCATAATCAAGTTTGAAAACACTTGGAGGACATGAACAAAAAGTATAAGGAAAAGGTAGAGAGCACAGGAGACATCAAGAGTTTGTTGTTGGAGATAAACTGATGGTATATCTGAGGAACGAAATATTTCTAGTACTATCATACAATAAGTTGAAGATGAGGAAGATTGGACCATGTAGAGTTCTAAGGAGTTTGATTTCAGAAGTACATATGAAGTGGAGTTACTGGAGACATTAGGTATATCATCTATTTTCAATGTTGTAGATATATATGAGTATCATGAAGGATAGTCAAGTTGTAGTAACACAAAATTATATTTGAACAAGAAGTTACCCCGTCAACCACCAGAGGAGATTGAGTAGACTTTGGATACAAAAAATTGGAACACTAGGATCAAGCAATACAAAGAATCTATGGTGATGTGGAAGGGTACACCAGTGGAGAATTCATCATGGATTTCTCAGGCTAGAGAGGACCAGTTTGGTTTTCCTCTAGCCCCTATAAAGTGAGGGACTCACTTTTCTTGTGCAACCTTGGGTGTTTGATGCAGGAGCATCCCTGGTTGTAAAGCAATCCTGTATCAACCAAAAACATTTTTTTTCTTGCATTTCATTCAGTAGAAGGTTCAACATTTCATTTCAAATTTCACCACATTATTGTCTCCCAACTCATGGAATAGGATAAAGCATCTACATGAGGCCATCTACATCATATCCATATTTCAGATCATTTTCATTTGTCTTCTAAAAGTTATCACTCTTATAATTTCATTATAATTCACAATCAAAACATTTAGGGCCGACTTGGTCAAAATTTCATAGTGTGAACCTATTCCAAAGCATGTGGAGCTTAATGTTACATCATACAAACATTTAGGGTCCAAGGGGATCTTTCTTGGAGATTCGTAATTCATTTCATTTTCGGAAGGATTATCTTTCATATTTTAAGTCTAACCTTCACATTTCATCATCTATCAAGCTTGTAAACTATTGAGGCTCACACAAAACTTTATTTGAGTTGGAGAATTATATTTAAGATCATTTTTAATTCATTGTAATTCAGTATTTATTAGTTAGATAGATAGCTCACAAGCTAGTAGTATTAGTTATTCGAATAATGCATCTGGCCCATTGTAATGTTGAATTCCCTTGCAATAGACCTATGAGCCCTAATTATTTTCCCACGAGGCATATGATGCATGTAAGATTTCCAATTCAATAATGATCTATGTTTGTAGATCATTTTCTTGTTTTATTTGCATTGTGTTGACTCTAAGCTGCATAGTTGAGCAATTCTTTTTGGACCCTTCATCTATGACTACAGTTTTGTTAAGTTAAAAGTAGTACATGTTTTGTAAAGGTAGATCCACTATTCTAATCCAAAACTAGAAAAACATGTACATTTTTTGTTTTCATAAAAAAATTTACACATTTTTTTCATAAAAACAGGTGCATGTTTTGTATTCAAATAACGCACCCGTGTTATGTCTTGAATTTTCTGAGACATAACATGATTGTGTTATTTGATTTTTTCAAAACATGAATGTGTTTTTCTCGTTTTTGGTCATTTGACCACTTTTTTTTGCCCCATATTAGTACACATTCCCCCAATTTAGACCTAGAAAATCAATTTCTAATTTACCAATTATCATCCTTTTTTTAAGATAAATATAGTCCATTTGTATTACTACCACATATTTTTTCCAAATGTAACAAATGATCAGGAATTGAGTTTGAAAAAATAATGATATCATATATGTAAACTACACAAAACTCTCTTAAATGTCATATTTCTTGGTCCATCCTTATTTAGAAATAATTTGGTATTTTCATAACCTAATGAAATAATATTCCATTCATAAAGACCTTGAGGTATTGAAAATGTAGTTTTGTACTTATCTAATTCATTTACTTTAATCTACCAAAATCTTGATTTATAATCAAACATAGAGAGAACATTTTTATGTGCAACTCTTCTTATTAAATATATACCAAATGAATGAGATAATTGAAGGGTAGTATAATTTAATTTAATGGTTTATAATTAATACAAAACCTTTTCTTAGCCCTTTAAACAAAAGTAAGACAAGAGAATGAAATTTTTTATTTTCCATATAAAATATTCCTCAAGAAATTAATCTGGGTGTTCATCAATTTCTCTTACCTCTATGGGACTAAGAATATAGGATAGCTCATCAGTAATTTTGGATTGACATTCTAGATAGATTTGTATTTTGTATTCTTCATGTTTTTCTATCCACAATTGCAGTGGATTCATGCTACAAAATTTTCTCTTAATTTTTTTTGTTATTTCATAAAAATGAATCATTTTTTCCATTTTGGATTTGTTGAATGAACAAGAAAATTGAGATGGGGTGAATTAGTTGTACCAAATCAAAACATCAAAACCCTCAACAATAATTAGATCGACATGCTTTCATTAAACCCTTAATTGATTAATCATGAAATGCAGATAACAAAAATTAGAACAACAAAACCATACACAAGTGAACACCATATTTACATGGAAAATCTAGTGAGGGAAAAAACACAATGAGGATTATCTCACAATATAAGTAATTACAAAACTCATACAAGGGTTCACTACTAGAATAGGACACATTGTCCAATAGTTCTCACAACTAGGGATCACTACCATAGAAAGAAAAGAAGATAGAAGAGAAATGTTACATAGAGAAAAAATTCTCAATGAAATAGAGAATCCACCACAATTGCTCAAACACTTTTGCAGCCATGATTGAAAGAATAAGGACACCTTCATCTCATTGCCTTCAAAAATCCAACACTTGAAGTTTGTAGTGCTGTACTCAAATTTGTATGTATACTTTTGTAATTTTCACTATATTCATCACTCACGTCTCTCTTTCATCTATCTTGATATCTTCCAACAAAAAAAATCTTATTTATATCATCCTCAATCTTGAAAACTTTCTCTAAGTTCAAAAACACATCCTTTACATTTAAATTTACAAATTAGATTAGAACCCAAAAGTTCCCATGGTGGATAGGAATGAAGGCAACCAATATAAATCCTTAGTTAGGACCCAAATATTTCCTAACACACCTCAACATGCTTCCACAAGCTTTACATGTAGTGTTTACACCAGGTCAGTCATTACCCATGCTAAAAACTATTATGTACATGTTTCACATTTCATCAAGACGACACGTGGTCCATACAAATATCTTCTACATGATCTAGAGCAATCCAAAAACAACCTAAGATCCAATAAATAATTCATCCAAAATTGCATTATAGAAATACTTCAACCCAGATCATCTAGTTAACCTCATATGCACACTGATGCATGAAACACACATTGTACTATACCAAATCAAGAGAAACCTTGAATACTAAAAGATACAAACATCATAAGAAACTTCCCAAATTTGCACAACCTGAATCCAAAATGTAGAGAAATGCACAACAAATACATTTCTCCTAGACCATAAAAAACCTAGTTCACATACTGGTGAGCACATCTCACTCTTCACAATGATCTAGAAACCCAAACACTAGATATAGCAACTACTGAAAACCTTGAACAATATATCAGATCCACACAAGCATAGCATCAACACATAAGAAACGTAGAGCACATCCTAGAGCACACTCTAAACACTTACACAATGCTATTTTCTCAGTTTATCAAATTTTCTCAAAAGTACTTTGAAACAAAGTCCCAGAGACATTTCCTTAGAAAACTTCTTCATTCCAACACATCTCCAAACATATTTGTGTGTACTTGCAACACTTCCTCAATATCTCAACTATACATGCACACAAACTACAACAACCTGTTTCACTCTTATTCACAATTTTCCCAATATCCTTGACATCTTCACCATGCAACAACCTTCCTCAACATATAGTTGACATCAATGACAACACTAGCTTGTTAACCTCAATGAAAACAACTTCATGCTTGCAACAAACTCCCCCTTTGTCATTTATGGAAACACATAATGTGAAAAACCATCAACAATAACACATCTCTAAACACACTTTCTCATGATTTTCTTTCTTTTCTCTCTTGAGTAGATAAAAATTTTCACATGATTATTTCTCCCCCTTTGAAATCAATGGAAAGGGACAAGGTATTTTACATTGTTCTCCCCCTTTGACATTGAACCAAGATAATTTCTTTGAATACTCCACCTTATAATTACACCCAACCAAATCAACAACTCTAGACAATGACAACATTATTTACTCAATAATGACACTATCTACACCCCTTAAGAGGTAGCCACCAACATCAATCAAGAAAAGAAATGAAACCATAGATCCACTAGATTGATGAATCTCCATATGCATCTAGTTCAAAGAAGGAGTGGAAATAACCCCCAACTTCTCACGAAGATACTCAAAAGTATCCTTAGAAAGAGCCTTAGTAAATATATCAGCAATATAATCCTTTGTAGTTACATATTCAACCTTCACCTCATTCTCCATAAAATTTTCTCTCAAAAAGTGATACCTAATTGATATATGCTTTGTCCTTGAATGCATCACTAGATTCTTTGAAATGTTAATTGCACATATATCGTCACAAAATATAGAAATAGGCTCATCATACATTACTCTAACATCCTTCAATATCTATCTTATCCATAATACTTGTGTGTAGAGAGATGTTGCAATATACTCAACCTCTGCAGTAGATAAAGATATAGAATCTTGTTTCTTACTTAGCCATGCCACCAATCTACACATCCCACAAAAAATGCACCACCACTTGTACTTTTCCTATCATCAACACAACCAACTCAATTTGCATCTATGTATGCACATACTGTGAAATCAATACCCTTTGGATACCATAAGCCATAATCTGGAGTGTCTTTTAAATATCTGAATATCCTCTTCATTGCTACAACATGTGTCTCTTCAGGATCTTGAAATCTAGCCACAAGACAAACTGCATCCATGATATTAGGTCTAGTAGCAGTGATCTATACTTGCTCTGATCAACCTTAGGTGATTCATCATCCTTGCTCAATTTGCAACCAATCACCATAGGAGTGCATACTGGTTTGGATTCTTCCATTCCAAACTTCTTCAAAATTTCTTTGACATAATTTCACTATGAAATGAATATACCTATGTTTGTTTTATTGATTTATAACCCAAGGAATAAATTCATCTCCCCAAACATAGACATCTCAAAATCTTGTTGCATTTATTTTTTATATTTATTACACATTGCTTGATTTCCTCTAAAGATAATCTCATCCACATACACAACCTCTATCACGATTTTGTTTTCCTCAAATTTCAAGTAAAGATTACTATTTTTGGTGCCTTTACTAAATCCTTGTTGTATCAAATATCTATCCAATCTTGCATACTAATCTCTAAGAGCTTGCTTTAATGCATATAATTCCTTTTTCAATTTGCAAACCATATCTGATTGATCTAATAACTAAAATCCTTCTGGTTGTTCCATGTAAACCTCTTATTCCAATTCACCATTTAGAAAAGTAGACTTCACATCCATTTAATAAAATTTAAAGTCCTTGTATGCTAAAAATTCCAAAACATTCTAGTAGCTTCCATCCTAGCCACCAGAGAAAATTTTCCTCATATTCTTTTCCTTCCACTTGTGAGTAACCCTTACACACAATCCTTGCTTTATTTATTACCACTTCTCCATTCTCATTCAGTTTATTTCTAAATACCCACTTAATTTCAATTATCTTCTTGTTTGTCAATCTAGGAACGAGTTCCCAAGTCTGATTTTTCTCAATCTAAATAAGTTCTTCTTCCATTTCCTTCATCTAATGTTCATCTCTTCATGCCTCACTATTCTAGTTTCAACTTTATGGAGTAAACATAGATTTACCTCAGCTTTAGTAGCTCTACTTCTTATCAATACTCCTTTCCTCTTGTCTCCGATGATTTTTTATTTAGAATAATTCTTTTGCACATACTTAGGGGTTTTTTTTGGAGCTTCTTCCTCTTCATTCTACACTTCTTTTTCTTTATCTTCTTCTTCTTCTTCTCCGTAAGTGGGTTCATCTGACACATATCCATCTATAGCAACTGAATTCTACAAGCCTTCATCAACCTTAACATTTTTACTTTCAACAATCTTTATTATTCATTTATTGTAATGTTTGTAATCTTTGATTTTATTATAATATCCAAGGAAGATACCTTCATTTGACCTTGCATCAAAGTTTCCTAAATTTTTTTCATCTCTTTTGAAATAGAACTTGCTTCCAAATACTCTAAAGTACTTGACAATAGGAATCCTTCCATACCACAACTCTTAGGGAGTCTTTGTGTTGTTAGCTTTTATTTTAAATCTGTTGAATATGTAAACAATAGTATGAATTTTCTCTCTCCAGTAGACTTCCAATAGGTTTGCTTCTTTCATCATAGCCCTATCAGCTTCTTGAACAACCTAGTTTTTCCTTTCAACCACTTCATTCTGCTAAGGAGTTCTAGGGGTAGACAAATGCCTCCTTATTTCATGAACTTCACAAAACATGTTAAGCTTATTGGAGGTGAATTCTCCACCTCTGTCAGACCTCAAAAATTTGATTTTCAAATCCATTTCATTCTCAACCATAGATTTAAATGCTTTGAATCTATTTAGAGCATCATATTTCTCTCTAAGAAAAGTAACCCATGTCATTCTAGAGTAATCATCAATCAAAAGCATAAAATACTTGTCACTTTGAAATGTTCTCACCCTTATACAACCACAAAGATCTATATTTATTAATTCCAATAGTCCAGTAGCACATTGTTCCTTTCCTTTGAAACTACTCCTTATTTTCTTCCCAAATTGACAATTCTTGCAAACATCATTGATAGGCTTTGTGATTCTTGGTAGGTTTGTCACTACATGAATTGAAATGATTCTAACTAAATTATCAAAGTTCATGTGACACATCCCCTAATTCCATAACCAACTATCATTAATCTGATACATAAAGAAATGGCCATCAAAATCCTTGAGTTGATAGATCTTTCCATCTGTCCTCTTACTAGCAGCAATCGTAGTATCAAACCCTTTTCTGCTCTCACATCTTTCATCCTTAAACACAAGATTATATCCTTTTCTACACATTTTTCCAATACACAAGAGATTATGCCTTAAACCTTTAACATAGTAAATATCTTCAGTATTATGCGTACCATTGAAACTAATTGAACCTATTCCACAAATCTTAGCTCCTAGATCATCTTCAAATTTAACTAATCCTCCATCATAATGTTCAAGTTTACCAAACTTACTTTTATCTCTAGTCATTTTATTAGAGCATCCACTATCTACAACCTATTAGTTTTTATGATGTTTAACATGAAAAGTATAAACCAAATTAGCTTCAACCTTATCCTTCTTCTCTAGAGAACTTTCCTTCACACAAATTTTAAAGTTAGCATATGTAGATTCATCTTTTCAAGCTAAGAACAAGCATTCATTCTCATCAGTATCTCCATAGTCAAATTCATCATCAGAAATACTAGCATCTTCTCTAACATAATAACTTATTTTAATCATCTTTCCTTTGTTCTCATTTTATTGTTCATAGATCTATTTTCACATATTGAAGCATAATGACCTATATTTCCATAGCTAAAACATTTGAAAGGTAGTTTACCTTTGTACTTACCAGTGCCATTTTTCATCCTTACAAACTTAGCGTCCATATCATCAAGATATTCTCCATCTAAATCTTCAACCTTTTCTAATTCTCCAGCCTTGAAGGAAATCTCTACTTTTGTACCACTTTTCATACCAATTTTTCTCATTTCAAATGAAGTTAGTATACCAAGAAAATGATCTCTATAATAAGTATTAAAATTTTCAACTTCCTCAATAGTAGATACCTTTTCACTATAAGAATTAGGAAGAGATATGAGAAATTTCTTTAACACTCTAGGTTCTTTTACATGTGCACCAAGACCTCTCATAGCACTTACGAGCTCATCAACTCTTTGCATGTAGATTGTAATTGTTTCATCTTCAGACATTCATAGGGTCTCAAATTGTGCCTTCAAATTTTGTAACTTTGTGTGTTTAACCATATCATCTCCTCAATAAATTATTTCAATATTATCCCAAACTTCTTTAGCAGTCTTAAGATTCATAACTTCTACTAATTTAGAATTTGAAAGACTATTCACAATGATAAATCTTGCCTTATCATTTACCTCATGTTCCTTGATCTCATAACTTGTGGTTGGACCATTTTCAAGTGTAGCATATTGATTCTTTATTTCCTTTTCAATCTCCTACCCATGTGATGCCATATATCCTTCCATCTTTGACTTCCAGAATGCATAGTCTGTGTCATCAAATCTAGGGCAATCTAACTTGTTTTCTATCTCGGATCTACCTCAAGAGGTTAAGCTCTTCTCCAAGGAATCTTCATCTGATACTAATTTTTGAATGAACAAGACAACTGAGAGTGGGAGTGAATCAATTGTACCAAATAAAAACATCAAAACCATCAATAGTAATTGGATCCACATGCATTCATTAAACCCTTAATCTATTAAAGTGGTTAATCATGAAATGTAGATAAAAAAACTGAAACAACACCATACATAAGAGAACACCAGATTTATGTGGAAAACCAAATGAGAGAAAAACCATGGTGAGGAATATATCACAATATAAGAAACTGCAAAATCGATACAAGGGATCACTACTAGAATAGGAAACACTATCCAATAGGGATCACAACTAGGGCTCACTCCATAGAAAGAAAAGAAGATATGAGAGAAATGTTACACCAAGAACAATTTATCAATGCAATAGGGAATCCACCATAATTTCTCCAACACTTTAATGGCCTTAAATGAAATATTGAGGACACTTCCAACTCTCTACCTTCAAAATTCCAACACTTGAAGTTTGCACTGCTCTACTCAAATTCACATATATACTTTTGTAATTTACACTAGATTCATCACTCACATCTCTCTTTCATCTAGCTTGAGATCTTCCAACAACACCACTCTTATTTATATCATCCTCAACCTTGAAAACTTTCTCCAACGTCGGCAGCACATCATTCAGATTTAAAATTTCAAATTAGGTCAACACCTAAACACTCCCATGGTGGATACAAATAAAGGAAACCCATATAAATCCTTAGTTAGGACCCAAATATTTCCTAACACACCTCAAAACACTTCCACAAGCTTCATATGTAGTGTTAACACCAAGTCAAACATTACCCATGCTAAACACCATGAAACTATTAAGTAAATGCTTCCCATTTGATCAAGATGACATGTGGTCCATACAAATATCTTCTACATGATCTAGAAGAATCCACAAACCACATGAGATCCAAAAAAAAAATTATCCAAACTCGTATCAAAGAAATACTTCAACTCAAATCATCTAGTTAACCTCATACACACATTGACACATGAAACACATATTATACTATACCAAATCAAAAGAAACCTTGAATATTGAAAGATACAATCATAAGAAACTTCCTAGATCTATACAACCTAAATCCAAAATGTGGAGAAGTGCGAAGAAAATACATTTCTAATCCCATACCATAGAAGACATCACTAGAAACCTAGTTCACACATAGGTGAACACATCTCACTCTTCACAACAATCCAAAAACCCAAACTATGGATATAGAAACTACTGACAACCTTGAACAACATATCAAATCCACATAGGCATAGCATCAGCACAAAAGAAACATGGAGGACATCCCAGAGAATGCTCTGAACACTTGCACAACAATGTTTTCTCTATTTATCAAATTTTCTCAAAAGTACTTGGAACTTTTGAAACCAAGTACTAGAGACACCAACTTAGCACATTTCTTCATTCAAACACATCTATAGACATATAGAAACACAAAGATAGCTCCATGTACTTGTAACACTTCCTCAATATTTCAACTATACATGCACACAAACTATAACAACTTGTTTCCCTCTTATTCACAATTTTCTCAATATCCTTGACATCTTCAACATACAACAACCTTCCTTAACACATAAATGACATCAATGACTTTTGGAAGTTGGATGTCTATCATTGATGATGTAGTTTTGGCAACATGAGAATGAAGTGTATATATTTTTTGATCCATTTTTGTCATTGATGTCAACATTGTTATGATCATCCTAGCATAATATGCAAGTATTGTTGGTGACTTATGTATAATGCAAGTTGATCCGGAAAGTATGGTTTATTAGGAAATTGGCTAGGTATTTCCTTGATATTTTCATGGTTCAATGTATAATTTTTTGGGTCCGCACTTCACTGGACATTGGTATAATCTTCTATGATTATAACTACATTTTTTAGTTCATTAGATGTAGCTATATTCAAGCATTTGTGACATTTTATGAATTATCCAGAAAGATATGAATGACAGTGTGCAGCCTTGTATATTGGAGTTACCTTTTGTACAGTGTATCAATCTGGGAGATTTTTCATTTATCACAAATAATTATTCTAGTTTGTGATGATGAAGATGAGCTAATAACTATTAGTTGAATGAGAATTTGAAGGGATATCGAGTTTAAGATTACACATTTGGTGAATTACATGTACACTTGAAGATTTTTTGTTTAGGTCTATTTTGGGCCTACCTAACATGTTTGATGTTTTGTGGAGGATAAGCAAGTAACTCTTTCCTATGTGGGACTTATATTAGGTCCATGATGACCTATCTTGATGTAAATTGAATTTTTATTTTAGGTGCTAACTATGGATAAAATGCTTTGAGGATGACATGCTTAATTTTGTATGTTACTTCTAATTAGGACATCCTAATGGAAGTTACACCTAATTTGGATATATATAAATATATATATATGTGAGATCAACACCAAAGGTTAGTGAGAGAAAGAAGAGTGTGAAAAATAATATGATGTGAATGTGGTGAAGTAGAGCAGATTGTATGCAATTTATGACATGTATGTTGATTCACCTACATGTGTGTGATGAAATATTGATTAGACTATAAAAAGATTAGAGTATTGATTCAGATGAGTGTGAGAATCATTTTGTACCTCAATGGAACTATAATTTGGTATATGATAGGTGCTATTGTATCAGTTCAAATAGGAAGTGTTTGCAACCATTCTTTGTTCTTTATCTGTGGGTTGTGATCCTTTTTCTGGATAGTGTTTCTTGGTAGTGAGCCTTTCTGTAATTCTTATATCTAGATATTATATATTGTGAGCTAACCCTCACCGTGGTTTTTCCCTTTTTGGGTTTTCCACGTAAAAATTTTGGTGTTCATTTGTCATGTGATTTTGTGGTTGTATTCATGCTTTCTTACATCATTGTTGTTATTTCTATTTCGTTAATTGGATGGGTTATGCTTAATTAGTTTATAGGAATATTGATTCACCCCTCCTCTCAGTACTTTAGGTGTTCAATAATTGGTATCAGATCTTGGATCCCTAGAAGGAGCTTGACCACTTTGGGAAGATCTTGGAGTTTGAACATATGGCTTATAGAAATTATCTTACTCCTCTAGAAGAAATTTTTGCAATTGAATACACAGAAGTAGATTTCATGCTAGACAAAGATAAGGAACTCAAAGTTGGTCTTGAATATCTTAATAGATTGAAAATCAAAATGGAGATCTAAAGGAAAATCTAAAAGAGGAAAATGAATGCATTTGGAAACTAAGAGAGTGGATCAAGAAGTTCAGAGAAAGGCATAAGGAAGTCAATGAACAATTGAAGAAGGTGAATGAAGAAATCATCAAATTAAGAGTACAAGTGGAAGAAAATAAAATAATTGAGGAATTCCTAAATACAATGGTAAAAACAAAGACTAATGAGTGCACTAGGCTTGAACAAGAAGTGTAAATCTAATATCAAATCTAGAAAAAGAAAGAATTCATGAAGACAAATTCAAGACAAGTTCTAAAATGCTTGATGAGTTGATTGTTGGACATAAAGAATCTAAAGATAAAAGAGGTTTTGGACTTGAAAGAGGAGAAAGCTCTAAATCAGATCAGACATCTAATGCAAAGAAGATTAGTGAACCTGAAAAAGTTGAAGACAAGAACTATGGCAAGTTCTGAAATCAAAGAAGCAATGCTAAAAGAACCCCTATCAGACAACCAAATGCTCAAAGGTGCCAATATTTTAATGGTTTATGTTATTCTTGTAATATATTTGGACATAGAGTTGTGGAATGTAGAATCAGAATGTTTCATATTTTACAGGAAAATGCTTTACATGCAAGAAGTTTGGACATAAAGCAAGTGAATGTAGAAGTCAGATGATGAATAGATACAACAATAGTGGAATGATCCAATATTTTAGTGATTAATACTATACATGTTATGGATTTGGATAGAAAGACAATCAATGTAGATTCAAAACAAATGGAATGATCAGAAAAAAATCATATGCAACCACTATAGAAAGCTTGGACATATTGCTAAATTTTGTAGAAATAAGAACACAAAGAAGAATGATCCTATGAAGAGAGATGAACCAGTCAAGAAAATTGATCTGAATGAAGTAAAGAAGGAAATGGAGAAATTATGGAGAAAGAAAGATGATATTGAGGACAAGGGATAATTTTTACCAATCTCCGGTGCAAATGTTTCCTCTGGTAACTAAGCCCAGAGTTATGGCTTAGGGGGATTTTTACTAAAAATCGCATAAACCCCTGTTAATATGTTGTGTCATGGCCTGACATGAATATGTAATATGAAGATGAATAAAATGAGTCTATTGGTGAAAACTATGGAAGAAAATTATCTAATGCGACAATTTGCAAAGCTTCTAAAAATTGACTATGCCTACAAAGTTTCAAAGTTCACCAGCTTTTTGTCTGAAGCATTTATTGCTAAAATGGGTCAAATCAAAGAGTTAAAATCATGCTTGGGAAGACAAATTCATTTCATTATATACATTCAAAAGGGAAGAGAGGTGCAGAAGAAGAAATTGAAGGGCTTGACATTTCTCCTGATAGCTGAACATCAAAGCCCTAAATTCGTCGAGTTGTCTAAGAGGTAGTTTGCATATTCTAGTCTTCTAAAAAATTTCTTTGAAAGAAATTTAAATATAATGGAAGTACCAATGGTTGTAGAAATCTCATAGAAACCATAGCTTGAACTTAAAAGGCATACCATCAAAGTTTTATTAGAAGATCTTGCAGGTACATTTTCTTGCACTCCTTATGGATTTTTTCTAACTAAGGACATTAAAGTGTATATTCATGGGAAAATAGAGGAAATATCCTCTGGAAGATTATTTATTCTATGGGAAAATGAATTGGAAGGAACTGATGAAACTGTAAAGTTGGAATACAAAGTCCTATGTGAGAACAGGGTAGGTGTGTGGTAGAAGTTTCCATCATTTGAAGACAGAGAAGTACTCCAAAATGGTGTGAAGAAAAATCCATAATGAATCCATATGGATTGATGGCCCGTACATAATAACCAAGGAAGCTATCATAGACATAACTAGTATGTGGTCCTCGGGACCAGTTCCAAACTGGAAATATATCAACGTCAAGTATATAATGGAGAAGATAGGTGCTACCCTTGATGAAAAAGAACTCACTTTGAACACAATTAGAAATCCAACTATCTAGTATGCTACAATGCTTATAGGTCACAAAATCTATCACCCAAATAGAGATAATGTAGTGTGTGCCATCATCATTCACATTGCACAAGATATGATTGAAAATGGTGCTAACTATGAACTTTGTGAATTACTTCAACAAATTTTGTTGAGAAACTTGAATGAAATCAAGAAGAACAAGAAGTATACATTCAGTTATAGTAAATTGGTCATTTTTCTACTTCTCTACTTCATGAAGTATCAAAAATTGGGAAATTAGATTGGACAAATGTAAAACTTGTTGCACATCAGATAGCAAATCATATGAGAAGACTTGGAGGTCCAAATTCTTAAGACACTACTCTTGTGGCATTCTTTGCAATGTTTCAAAGGAGAATGAATGAAAGAGTGAGAATTACTAAGAGTGCATTGGGAAGTTACTTAGGAGACATTAATTTTCTTGTCTCCACTAACTATTAATTCATGGAAGTAATTGATCCCAGAACTATTTGGGTTTCTAAACTAGACTATGAAGTGACTGAAGCAAAAGTTGTTCACTATGCAAAAGTTATTCTAAAACTCCCCAAAGACCTCAACAGATCAAGGTTAGAGGATAGGACTAGAGCTAAAGCCTCTGGAAGCTCTGGGAGAATAGGTAAGAAGAGAAAGAGCAATGTTAATCCTCTGGTTAAAGTTAAACAAGAAGTTATAGAGAAAGAAGATACTAATATGGAAGAAGGAAGAACACACATAGATGATGCTCAACATGAGCATGAAACTAAGCACCAGATATGGATGAAGCCATAAAATCCTTACAAGAGATAACCCCTGGAACAAGAATTGATGCATCATTATTTTCAATAGAAAATTTTATAAACTTGGTTGATTCGTTCAAAGTATATGTCTTTGAAATAAAATAACAAGCTAGAAGTGAATCGAAGGAAAGGCCTATAGAGAAGAATCTAGAGGATATCACAAGGAAATGTACAAATGCACATCATAGAGTTATGAAATGTTTGAAGGATTCTCAAACAAGTGAAGAAGTAGAGAACCTACTTTTGTATTACTTGAAATTTTTGAATAATACATGAATCATAAAGGACACCATGAGCTCAATTGAAACACAAATAAGCTATGAAGCATATTCTTATGATCTAGCAAAGGGAAAAGATGATCAAAATTGTACTGGAATTATGCAGCTACATGAAAAATTATTTTCCTTGTAGAATCAAAGAGGAGAAACAATTGGACAATATGTGATGCTAAGGGACTTAGTGAAGATAAATCATATTTCTATCTCAAGAACCCTTGCTAGTACTAAAAAATTCTCAGGGATAAATCTCAACCCCAGTACTATGGAAGAAGGAGAAGAGACATTAATGGAGCTTGAATTATAGTGCATGACTTTAGCATAAGCAAAAATTATTTGGGAAGAAGGTAGATCTACCTGGAAAGATATTTTGAAGAAGCTCAAAGGGTCAACATCTTTAGGTGGACAATTCTTATATCTATGCATCTTTTCTAAGTTTCTGAAATCCCTTATTACATAAAAGTTTCTTTTTGATTAACTCTTTGAGGGGGAGTTAGTACATATATCTAAAGGAGGAGTATACTGAATTATTGCACACCCTTTTCCATTGATGTCAAAGGGGGGGAGAGTGGAAAAACATATTTTGTGTCAAATCATTTGGGGGAGACAGAGTTGCATTTAGGGAGACATAGCTAAAAAAAAATTGATCACTTAGATAGATATTGGATAAATCCTTTTAGGAGAGATATGTGTAAGGGAGAGACAAGTTTTTGAAACAAGCCTTCATCGAAAATGTTTTTGATATGCATGTTGCAATCAATGACAAAGGGGGAGATTGTTTGAAGTTGGAAGTTTGTCATTGATGATTCAGTTTTGGAAACATGAGCATGAGGGTATATATTTTTTGATCTAGTGTTTTCATTGATGTTAACATTGTTATGATCATCCTAGCATAATTTGGAAGTATTTTGGGTGACTTATGTATACTGCAAGTTGATCTAAAAAGTATGGTTTATCAAGAAATTGGCTAAGTATTTCCTTTGACAGGTTTGTGGTTCATTGCATCAGTTTTTGGGTTTGCACTTCACCACATGTTGGTATAATCTTCTATGATTGTAACTACAATTTTGAGTTCATCAGATGCGGCTAAATTCAAGAATTTGTGATATTATGTCAAGTATCCAAAAATATATGAATGACAGTGTGCAACCCTGTATATTGTAGTTACCTTTTGTACAGTGTATTAGTGTAGGAGATTCCACATTTTCTCATGAATAATTATTTTGGTTTGTGATGATGAAGATGAACTAATATATGTTGATTGAATGATAATTTGAAGGGAGATCAAGCTTTAAGATTGCATGTTTGGTGAAATACATGTACACTTGAAGATTTTGTGTTTAGGTCTATTTTGGGCCAACCTAACATGTTTGATGTTTTGTGGAGGATAAGCAAGTAACTCTATATTATGTGGGACTTATATTAGGTCCATTCCAAGCTATCTTGATGTAAATTAAATTTTTGATTCTAGGCACTAAGTGTGGATAAATTTTTTTGAGGACAACATACTTAATTTTGTGTTACTTCTAATTATGTTGACCTAATTGAAGTTACACCTGATGTGGATATATATATGATATCAA
This sequence comes from Sequoia sempervirens, assembly GCA_007258455.2. Lineage (NCBI taxonomy): Eukaryota > Viridiplantae > Streptophyta > Pinopsida > Cupressales > Cupressaceae > Sequoia > Sequoia sempervirens. Next base: position 546,916,522 of record VDFB02047230.1, read on the forward strand.
CACTGAAGGTTAGTGAAAGAAAAAAGAGTGTGTGAAAAATAATATTATATGAATGTGGTGAAGTAGAGTATATTGTATGCAATTTATGATATGTATGCTGATTCACCTACATGTGTGTGATGTAGTATTGAGAAACTATAAATAGAGAAAAGTATTGATTCAGATGAGTGTGAAGATCATTTTGTACCTCAATGGAACTATAATTTGGCATATGATAGATTCAATTATATCAATTCAAATAGGCAATGTTTCCAACCATCTTTGCTCTTTGTCTATGGGTTGTGAGTAATTTTCCGGACAGTGTGTCCTGACAGTGAGCCTTTCTATAATATCTTATATCTAGATAAAATATATTGTGAGCTAACCCTACCATGGTTTTTTCCCTTTTAGGTCTTCCATGTAAAAATACCAGTGTTCATGTTTCATGTGATTTTGTGGTTGTATTCATGCTTTCTTGCATCATTGGAGTTATTTCTATTCTATTAATTGGATGGGTTATGCTTAATTGGTTTAGAGGAATACTAATTCAATCCCCCCCTCTCAGTATTTTGAGTGTTCAATAATGACAACGCCAACTTGTTGACATCAATGATAACACCTTCATCCTTGCAGCAAGATTATGGAGTGATGTTGTTGGATTTCATTGGTCCATTATTTTTTTATGTTATCCTCTCTTTTTTCTCTTCTATTCTATATATAGTCATTTTTAAGATTTGAACATTTATTTATTCATCATTATGTTTTAAGGACATGCATACTTTCCTTAAGATAAATGGCTCATATTTGACAAGAATTAAATATCCTAATATAATATCATTGTCCATATTATTGAATTCTACAAAATTAGTGATGAAGAGCTTACAATTAATTTTGATGTGGACATCTTGAGCGTATCTTTCCATTTTGAGCTTTTCACTTGTAATAGAGTGACCATTAGGGACTTTTAGTTTGGCTTTCCAATATTTTTCAAGAATAGATTTGGTGTTTATAAATGAATGAGCTTATCTAAAATCAATAAAATCATCAAATTCAAGTGGTTTGTAATCACGAAAAACAAACTAATTTTAATATGTGCACTCTTATTAACCAAATATAAAGTTGAAGGGTAAAATTACATATTTGTGACACATTTCCAGCCAACTTATCAGCACAAGTAAATTTTAACAATTTCCACCTAAAAATCAATTTTGGTTAAACATATGGTCTAGTTAGATTCATTTAGATATGGGTCACAACTTTTCTAACTAGAAGTGCCCAGTAAATGCATATTGTTGGGAAAATGTGTCTCAACCTTGCAAATACATAAAGTATTGTTGATACATTAGCATAGGGCGTGTGCGGGGAGAGGGTACTCCCCTTCTGGGGGTTCAAGGGCAGTGTCCCCAAAAGCCACATTTTATGTATATTTTATTATTGTAAATCTAGACCATTCATCATAACATCTTAGATCTAACAATTGATAATTTGTTGGCTTGACTTGCCTAGAAAACAACCCTAATTTATGAGGGCATTGTATTATGATTGTGTATTGTGATGTATATAGAGAGTCTAATAGTAGTCATGTTGCCTCTAGACCTCTAGTTGGTGATACTCTTGTGAGAAGCTTGCTCTGCAAGTACATTTTAATCTTTGTGATTTTTGAATAATATATTAGGCAACTTTTGGAGTGTGGGGTTTTTCTTCTGAAAGGGTTTTCCCCACATAAATCACTATGTTGTGGTACACATGATATTTATATTTATTTCTATATAAGTTTTTGTAACTATTAATGATCTATAAAAGTTTTGCATTATTCTCTTCTCAAGATTAGTGTAGGAAATTTTTCTGCTACCTTAGCTTCCTTACACATACGTAGCACCACTTTGAGGCCAATGAAAAAAAAAAATTATTCAAAAAGTTATATGTTTCAACAACTCTTATTCATGTAAATAATATTTTTTTTTAAATATAAGAATATCCTTTTGTAGATTTATAATTTAAATTTTCAAACAAATAATTACTTTAATAGTTTAATTATTGTTTGTATTTTAGTTTTTAATTTTACTAAAATTAGATCATCAACACCAAAATATAAGATCCATTATATTTTCAAGAAAAAATACTAAAATTTATTTTGAAATTTTGAAAAAATTGTTGCAGTAGAGAAAATATTTTTATTTCAAGATAATATATATTTATTTTGGATTGATAATTAAGACAAAAGGTGATGTTGCATGGAAACAATTGTGTTTCCAGTGCACACAAATTTTAATATTTATTGAAAAATAAATATTTATCAAAATGGGAAAAATAAATCCATGCACTAAAGTTTTTAATTATAAATAAACCAAAAAACATGAAGGAAAAAATATAAAATTTACTATTTAAAGAGTGATGTCACATGTAACTTCATTTTTAAGCATTTTATTGAAACTAAATTATAATGTCAATTTTATAAAAAAAAAATGTATTCAAATAATTTTTAAGGTTTATTAAAAAATATAAACATAAAACACACTAAAAAATGTACACATTTCATTAGTTTACATCTTTTAAAAATTTAAAACATATATGTCACCTTCTAGTGATTCAAGTTAAAAATTTGGATCATTGTTGGTTGTTTCCTTTATAAATGTCTAACACAACTTATCCCAAATAATTTTTTGGTTCAAATTCTAAAAAATATTTTAGAGGATAATTCATTGCTAGAATTTTGGTTGAATTTAAAAAGTACATTTTAAATATCCCCCATTAGTTGATTAAGTTATCTTAGTTGTTGCTTGTGATCCTTTACCATTCTTGTTAATTTTTTCATCTCTACTAAGATATCTATTTTTTTTTAAATAGTGATTTATTCATCATGTTGATCACTATCTAATTCATGTTTATTTCTTGACTTTCTCTTCACTATGCTAGAAGATGGTTTATCTTTTATTTTCCATGGATTTGGTTTATATCTAAAAAATTTCTTATCATATATGTTTTATTATTTTGGATTTATTTTTCTATATTAATCTCTTTGATATGTTGAACATGTATATGACATTAGTTGTGTATTTATTCTCTTATCTTTGCATCCTTGCAGGGTTTTTTTTGTTCTCTATCCAATTTCTTCTTAATATCCTTGATATTTTATTTCAAAAGTGTCTAAATGAAGT
>VDFB02047230.1:546919758-547073659 GCA_007258455.2 Sequoia sempervirens
TTCCCAATCTCCATATTTACCTACAAATTGATTAAAAGATTTTGTTAGAGCTCGAGACATGAAATCTCATCATATGTTTCATAACAAACATATAACTTACAACTTTGAGCCATTATTAGATAAATGCAAAACAACCAAATCAGATCATCAAATGAGAGTCAAATCATCAGAAGGAGCATTAAACTTCACTATTTTTTTAACTAGTTTTCTCATTGTGTAGGTATAGGTTCATCTTTCATTTCATGATTCATCTCTTTTAACATTATAGTATGTGGAGGAGAATGGGCTCCCACAAGGGTTGAGCCCAGCATACTGTATCCTCTCATTTACAAGAGAGGAGTAATGATTTATTTTCATCATTGCATATCAGTGATTCATAGCAACCATCTACTTACATTTCAATGAGCATTCATCATGGTAACTGTTTGCTTCGAAAAGGATGCTTTCTCAAATTGCTAATGACATGAGAAGAAATAAATCATATATCTATTGAATTAACGAGCAATAGTGAATGCCATAGTGCATAAAGGAAATAATCTCATTTATCATAGATACAATAATCAAAACAGTTAACGATCAATATGACAATGAGGAGAACAATGTTAAAGCCTTATCTATTATAGGGGAGTCCATTAAAGTCATGACAAGACATCATAGTGGGTGAGTTTCAACTAATAGCCAAATCTTTAAGGACATCAATATCATAGTCTTCTTTCTTTTTGGAGGTTTGTACACAAAAGTAGTCTTCTCTCATATAGTGGAAAATCAAAGACAAAGCCCATTAACACAGTTGGTGAAGATGAATCTTCTAAAGAGATGGCATAGACTTTAACAGTCATGGTGGCAAGAGTTTGAAAGTAGCAAAGAGAGTCCTTAAGGAAGTAACTAGGAAAGCCTACAATTGTTAGGAAGTTATTAGAAAAGCAGTGCAATACACAAAGGATGAGCCAATATAACAAAACTTGCACAAAATGGAGAAACAGCCCACAGCCTACAAATGGAGGAGTTTCAAACACTTGCACAGTAAGCAAACATAAATCTTGGCCAAGGCTTTTAAAAACCCTCAAAATATAGTCATGGGTCTGCATTCTTTTAAAACCCTCACTATAAAGAAACCTAATGCAGGAATATAGCCATGGCCATGGTCTCAAAAGAAGGAAAACAATAGTGATGGAAGTTATGGCTTGATAAGAAGAGATGATACCCAACATGCAAAACCGTGACCTTTTTCAGAAAAAGTTAAATGACCCAGAGGCTTGCAAGTCGATAAAATCTTGGCCACATAAAAATTTACTGAAGTTTTTTATGAAAGAAATACAACCCAAGTTACAAATTTCAAATGGGGTTTCATTTATCAAATTCGCGGCCATGCAATCTTTAGAATACATGAAGCAAAGCACAAAATCAAAGTATATACAAAAAATAATGAATGTTTTCATCATTTCTCTTGAAGGAGGTATTGAAAATCCAAGAATACTTCAAAGAGAAGCACGACCTATACAAGATTATTGAACCAAATGCTTCATTTATTTCTATGATTCACATATACATAGATTATTTCTCTTTAAGAAAAGTAAGCTACAGAAAGCAAGTCGTGGCTTGAAGAATTAAAAAAAGAGCAACTTTCAAAGCATTTCTTGCAAAATGGAGAGCTTACCAAGCAGTTCTAGCACGTTGATTGAAGAGAAAGCTCAATGAAACTCCCAGTAAACTCCAGAAAAGCTCAAGAAAACCCTAACAATGGCGGTGTATCAAGCAAAGGCATGAGAAGTGCAAAAAAGAATGAAATTCAAAATGGAGGTCATGGGTCTATTTTGCTTAGGGTTTCTTTACCCTAAATTGGTCGACCAAGTTCAAGGTATTTTTTGCCTTATTTTTATGTTATTTACTTCAAACTAATGCCTTATGCCAAGTGTTGTTTAGGTTTTGTTCACTTTCACTTCCTTTTTCTATTTGTCACTTTCAAATACAACCCACCCTTATTTTTGCATGTTTAGAAGACCCATATTAATTTATCTTGACAATTATTAAAATCAATTTATTTGCCTTAATAGTTTGTTAATGATATTGTAATATTGGTTGTATAAGCACTTATTAAGGGAAATAAATCTAAAGCTTTACCTTTAAAATTTGGTAATACAAACCAATGTGTGCATCCTAAATGTGCAAAAAATAAAGATGGGTCATACAAGTGAACTGGAGTGTTGTGAATTCTTTGACTTGGAGTCAAAGTTGAGTCTTTTTGAGATCACGTTGATTGAAGCCATCATTCATGGAGGATTTTGTGGCATGAACCTTAGTTTTACATGAGTTTCTAGAGTTATTTTGGTCATACGCATTAAGAGGAGGAGTTTGCAACTGTTTGAGCCCAGTTTACATCATTTGTGGGCCCCCTTTTTGTGGTTTTTCATCTTTGCTCGTGAAGGAGATATTTGGAGATATTTTCACTTTTAGTTGGATTTACTTTAGTGTAAAGCGTGTAAAAGGGGAAAACTAAGTAAACAATGCTTCTACGCTTCTAAATAAGATATTGCATCTAAGATTAAGAAATTTAAACTAAATTAAACTACAAAATCTACAGAAATTTATCCTATTGCTCTCTAACTCTAAAGACTGAACTAATTTATTTAGCTCTCAGATTCTTAAGCTAATTAAACTATTTAGTGACACTTAGAGAATGAGAAATTAAACTAAGATGATTCTAATATGATTTAAGTATGCAATTCTATGCTAATGGCAGCCATGACTGCAAAAGGATGATGCTTGGTGGATGCTGGATGGTTGCTTCAATGCTGGATGGTTTGGATGCTTGAGTGCTCTAGAAACCTGCAGAGTAAGATTGCATTCGTTGGGATCCTTTTCTTGTAGCCCAAGAGCTATATTTATAGCTTTCACGGTAGCACAATTGCACAGGAAACCGGGATGAGGGGCTGTGATTTCCTCTGGAGAATCCAAAGGCATGGGATGAGAAGAAGGAGCTGATCATGGAGAATGGTTTCTCCCCATGAAAACACCAGGCAAGATAAGAGGGAAGGTGGGTGGAAGGTTGTTGAGAGAACTTCCTGCAAATTTTCCCTGAAGCTTTCCCGTGAATGGCAATGCCATTAATTTCATTGGTGGGGAAATAAATATTTATTGGTGAGGGAATAGTGCAAACTTTATGCAATAAATTTAAATAATTTAAATTTATTTAAATTTAGCAAAAATGAGGAATAAATAATTTAATAAATCAAACTATAGGGTTTGGTTTTATTAAATTAAAGGAGAGTGATAATTAAATAAAAGATTTTTAGCAATCTTTATTTAATTAAGAGAAAGATGATTTTAATGTACAAATTATTTAAAGTTATTATTTAATTTTTAAGATAGAGTAATAATAATGATAATGAATTAAAATGGAAACAAAGTTTGGTACATTTATTTAATTAAAGAGAGAAATAATATGATGAAAATGATAATAATTAAATAAAACAAAGTTTTGATTTTGTTTATTTAATTAGAGGAGAGAAAAATAGAAGAATTAATAAAATGAACTTAATATAAAATAAATATTTCTATTTATTTACTAAGTAGAAAAGAATTTAAGATTAATTAATCAAATAGAATTACGTATTCAATTAATTAGATTCTCCAGACCATTTTTAGGTGTCTACATTTTGCCCCTCTTTGAAGTGATGTGTTTATGCAGTGCTTCAAAGAATGATTTTGCTTCAGCTTCCAGTATTGATGAAAGGTTTTTAAAGCATGCCCCAGACTTGTCCCAGATGATGAATTTCGAAATGATAGTGATATATGCCCCCTTGGGAGATAAATTGATGAATTTTGGATTTTTTATGATTTTTCAAGAATTTCAAATTTTTCTGATGATTTGATGATTTTGATAATGGTTTGATGAAGAAACAATGATGAAACAATTTATCTCCCGATAAAGAAATAATGATTCCTCTAGTTGATTATGATGATGATTGATGATCCTGATAGCTTAGAAGATTATTGATCTCATGATAGGTGAGATTCAATGATTGATTGATGATTGATTGACCTCATGATAGGTGAGGATCAATGATTGATTGATTGATAATTGACCTCATGATAGGCGAGGATCAATGATAGAGGCTCGCAAGATTTGATCAAAGTCTCATTAGAGCTGATTCAGATTTGATTAGGCAATGTGGTTTGACTTCTTTGATTGATATGATATGCCCCAGTATAAGATTGATTAATGTACTGGGACTTGATGATGCAAAATGATGAATAGAATAGGGGATGAGGAAGAGATAATGAAAGGAGAAGATGAAAAGTAAGTAAGCACAAATGGATTCAAGGATAAACGTGATGTTGCCCTAGTCAAGTTGCAAGCCAAGATTGAGGATGATGATGATGATGATGATGATGATTGGATAAAGGCTTGTAACAAGGTTGGGAACAAAACCAAGGATGTGATTAAATGATTTGTGCTAGAATTAATAGATTAAGATTGGATGGAATTTGAGATGACTAAAATGAAAGAAAATGATTCAGAAAGAGATGATATCCTAAGAAATATTGAAGAGATGGTGATATGATGTAGAGAGGGAATACGTGTAGCGTTTGAGATTGAAATGTGGTAGCTTTGAAACAATCTATAAATGCATATGCAAGACTAATATGGATGCAATCTATTTTATCATGCAAATCTATTTTACCATGCAAATCTAAGTGTCATTTCAACAATTTTTTGATTTTGCTTTGTATCATCACTGAGCTTTATTTTAAAATGTTGAAAGTGAATACAAGCATCAATGATATGAGATAGACCAATGATGACCTGAGTATTTCTTTCATGATATTTGATATTGCAAGCAAACACAAGCATCAAGGTATAAGATAGACCAATGATGACCTGAGCATTTCTTGCGTAAACAAACAAGAATTAATCATTTTCTTAAGTGAATCGGAATGTCATCCATGATACTTGGTAGAGCACTTCCCGTGACAATTCACAAAATAATAATGACTAACTCACAAAACAACAAACAAAGAAAAGGTATCATTCTTCTTCCTTACTTCTCTAGTTCAATACATCATTGAGTAGCTCCAAAGAAATGATAATCAAATGATAAAATGAAAAAGCACAACAATTCAAATTCTACTTTAATGTATTTTCAAATCATTATTGATTAGATCATCGGTGTTAGATGTGATAATGTGATGTGTGCATATGTTGATATTCCCAGGTTTGACCAAAATGATGCTTGACCTAAAAAGATCCTATCCTAGGGGTCTAGGAGTGATCAAAAGATTAGTCTTACTTACTCGTTCCTTACATGAGAACCATTAGTTCGGCCCGACCTGAGACTCCACTTTTGGCCAATCACGGACTCTATTTTTGTGTTTTTGATTTTCTGATGTTTTTGGATTTTGGATATTCTGATGTTTTGGATTTTGATGGGTTTTCTGATGTTTTTGGATTTTGATGGGTTTTCTGATGTTTTTGGATTTTGATGGGTTGCCACTTGATGTTGTTATGTTTAACTGCCCTTCCATGCAAGCTGAAAGCCTACTTGTACCAGATAACATTAGGATGTTGCCCCCAAGCTAAGGTAAAACATGGTATCCATGCTATGATATGGATAGTGATGATCTCAAATGATAGAAGGAAATGATATGAAAGGAAACAATCGTAACAACACTGCACCTAATAGATAGAGGAGCTCTGGTGAAAATCACAAGTAACGCCTGTTTGCCAGGTTTTCATCACTTGTTTTTTATTGTGTCCTCTTTCTTTTCTTTTTTTCTTTTTTTATTTCTCTCTTTTTCTGTCATCATGACGCCTGTTTGCCAGGTTTTCATCAAGACAACTTTATTGACCGTGCACTAGATATCCTCAAGTGTAGAATCGCTGGAGATGAATGTTGTTCATGGGCTCCTCCAACATGTCTCCCTCTGGTGTAGACAGTCGATATGCTCCTAATCCATAGACTGATATGATAACATAAGGTCCTATCTAATTAGGTTCAAACTTTCCCTTCTTTTCTCTATCTGCTTGATTTCTAGGGTTTTCCCGTAGGACCAAGTCTCCAATCTGGAAGACTCTAGGTTTAACCCTATGATTATAGTTTCTAGACATCCCTTGTTGATAGGCTGTTAAATGATTAACAGCTTGTTGTCGACGTTCATCAAGTAGCTCTAGTTCCTGAAGTCTAGAGACACTATAATCTTCATCTGAAATGAGTCCCTTTAGTGAAACTCGAAGGGATGGGATTTCTACCTCAATAGGCAAAATTGCTTCTGATCCATAGACAAGAGCATATGGTGTAGCTCCTGTTGGTGTTCTGATGCTTGTCCTGTAAGCCCAAAGAGTAGGGTTTAGCTGAACATGCCAATCACGTCCCACTTCATTTACAGTCTTCTTGAGAATTTTGAGGATTGTTTTATTTGAAGCTTCTGCCTGTCCATTACCTTGAGGGTAATATGGGGTTGAAAAGCGATGTTGGATGTGGAACTTTTCACATAGCTCTTGGACGTCTTGGTTCTTGAAAGGCCTGCCATTATCTATGATGATTGACTCGGGTATCCCATATCTACAAATGAGATAATTAAGAATGAAAGATGATATTTTCTTTCCAGTGATTGTGGTTAAGGGAACTGCCTCCACCCATTTTGTAAAATATTCGGTGGCTGTGATAATGAACTTGTGTCCATTAGATGAAGATGGGTGAATTTTCCCTACCAAGTCTAGTCCCCACTGACAGAAAGGCCATGTAGTTGCAAATGGATGTAGCTCTTGTGCTGGTGCATGTATAAGATTGCCATGGATCTGGCATTTTGTACATCTTTTTACAAATTGATAAGATTCTTGCTCCATGTGTGGCCAGTAATATCCCAAACGAAGGAGTTTCTTGGCTAAAGATAATCCACTTGAATGTGTACCACAAATTCCTTCATGGACCTCATGTAAAGCAGAAGCGGATTCGTCATGTTCTAGACAACGTAAAAGAGTACCATCTAGGCCTCGATGGTAAAGGGTGTCAGCAATAATGGTATGTTTGGCAGATTGGCGTATGAAGTTGCGCTTTTGGTTGCGAGAAAGATCTGGTGGTAAGACATTATCTTTCAGATAAGTATAAATGTCTCCATAAATGGAGGATTGGGCCCTATCCAAAAGGCTTATGGTTTGGGATTTGGGATTTGCATATGCAGGATTTGATACTTGTTCTACAATAAATCGATAACGATCTTGCGTTTCAGGCATTTGTAGAAGAGATGCTATTGTGGCCATGGCATCTGCTGCTTTGTTCTCTGATCTTGGTATCTGCTCAAATTTGATTTCTATGAAGTATTTTCGTAGGTCATCCACCAGCCTTTTGTACAAAATTAGTGTGTCATCCTTAGTTTGATAATCATTATTGACTTGATAAATGATTAACTGGGAGTCTCCATACACCTGTAGTTCTGTGATCTTCCATTCAATAGCTACTTTCATTCCAAGGATCAAAGCTTCATATTCTACCACATTGTTAGTGCAATGGAAGGTAAGCCTGTATGATCGCGGGATTGTGTGCCCAAGAGGTGTGACAAATAAAATTCCCGCTCCCGATCCATGTTGTGTGTAGGATCCATCGAAGTAGAGTTGCCATGGTTGTGTTGTTATATTGAGGATATCTGCATCGGGAAATTCCATGGTCATATGATGACTTTCAGATAATGGAGCTTCTACTAATTGATCGGCGATGGCTTGTCCTTTGATAGTTCGCCTTTCCACATACTGAATATCAAACTCACTGAGGAGCATGACCCACTTTGCCAACCTTCCTGTTAAAGCTGCTTTGCCCAGTAAATACTTGAGAGGATCAATTTTTGCAACAAGCTTGATAGTGTGAGTAAGCATATAGTGTCGCAATTTTGTGTTGCAAATACTACTGCTAAGCATGATTTTTCAATGAAGGTGTAGTTTACTTCATGTCCATTGAGTGTCCTGCTGATATAGTATATAGCCTGTTCCTTTCCTTCATTATCCTCTTGTGCTAGCAAGGCTCCTAAAGAAATGTTTGTTGTTGCAATATATAACAATAATGGCTTGTCTTCACTGGGTGGTACCAAGATTGGTGGTGTCATCAGATAATGCTTGATTTGATTGAAGGTACTCTCACACTGTTCATCCCATTTGAAAGGCACATTTTTATGCAAGAGATGGTTGAACGGATGACACCGATCTGCTAGTTGGGAGATGAATCTTCTGATGGACTGTAGTCGGCCTTGTAGAGATCTTAATGTGCTGATATTCTTAGGAGGTGGCATTTCCATAATGGCCTGGACTTTTTCCGGATCTACTTCAATTCCCTTTGTAGAAACTATGTATCCTAGGAGCTTTGCTGATGTTACTCCAAAGGCACATTTCTTTGGATTCAATCTAACTTTGAATTTTTCCAACCTGTCAAATATTTTGGCCAATATCTCTAGATGTCCTTCCCTGGTGTAAGATTTGGCTAAGATGTCGTCCACATAGTCCTCCATGAAGGTATGCATCATGTCGTGGAAGATTGTTGTCATAGCCCGCTGGTATGTAGCTCCTGCATTCTTTAACCCAAAAGGCATGACGTTCCAGCAAAAAGTGCCCCATGGACATGTAAAGGCTGTCTTTTCTTGGTCTTCAGGAGCTATCTTGATTTGATTGTATCCTGAAAATCCATCCATGAGTGATAGCATTTTATGGCCGACTGTGAGATCTACAATCATGTCTATGTTTGGCAAAGGAAAATCATCCTTTGGACATGCTTTATTTAGAACCTCGGAAATCGTAAGATACATATTCCTGAAGTTGGTGTTATCCGGGTTTTGAAATGTGTACAATAAAATGTTAATGTATATCCATTCCGATAGCTGATCTCGAGTAAATCCAGAATCAAGTAATTTCTTCAAGTCATTTTTCACTAATAATGCAACATGTGGATGCATTTTTCTCAGCTTCTGTTTTACTGGTTTAGTGCTTGCTGGTAAGGATAAGTGATGCATAATGAGATCTATGTCCAAGCCTGGCATGTCAGAGTATGACCAAGCAAAATTGATGCATCGTTCTTCAAAGAATTTGATAAAATCTGGCTTTTCTGTATCTGTCATGGATGCGGCCAGGTGTAATATTATTCTTCTTTTTCCATCGCGGCCAATATTAATAATCGTGGTGTGTCTTTATTATCATCGAAGACCCTGGCCATGGTAATGTTAAGTGGAGAATGTTTCCAAACCTTCCTTTTCCATCCTTTGCACCAATGAGGTTTCACGCATCTGGATGCATTCTTTCCTTTTATTTTGCCATTTTACGCATCAACACTTTATAGAATGGTTTCACCATTAGATCCATTTTTTTTTTTTCATATTTTTGCAACTGGAAGGTTTGGCATCCTCCTGCCTAAAAGCATCATTAAAAGAAGTATTGGTAGAACAAGTATCAGATTCCTCACAGCAAAGGTAGTTAATAATGGAGGAGTCATTGTCAAAAACAGGGAGATTAATAGGATGTTGGGCTTCCCATTCAATAAGTTCGGGATGTAGTAAAGGCAATGAATCATTAGATGGGTTGAGGTCAGCGATTGTGAAAGCTCGGACGGAAATGTCGTCTAGGTTGTCTATGGTTATGTCGAGGCCTACAAAGGCATTTTCTTCCACATCATTTATCTCAATCGATGTCCGTTCATCTTCACTTGAGTCATCAAAATTTTGTGTTTCAAAGACAATAGGATTAAAACTTGAGCTTTGACCCTCCTCGTGATTGAGGGTATACTTTTTGATAATGTCAACCTGAATATCTTCATAGGAAATTTCTGATAAGTTGTCCCACTCATACTCATTTGAATCTGTTTCAGAATTATCTCTTATTTGAAGAATACGCTCCACAGTTTTATTGGTGATTTCTGCTCTTGCTTTTTCTATGTATCCTAGTCCAGTTTTTTCCTTATGTTGGAGTGTAAGAGGCTGGATTGGTTCTGTTATGCCTTGTTTCCTTAATCCAAGAGGTCCCTGTCCTGAATATCCCATCTTCTCAAGAATAGTTTTTCCTTTCCCATATTGAGTTGTCTCTATGATGTTACTTGTGGAAGCGGGGGCTTCCTCATCTTTATAAAGCCAATTTAGTATGGCCTTATCTTCTGATTCTTCATCTAAGCTCCCAGCTTTTACAAATCTGCCATCTAATGCTGTTGTAGATTGTTCTGAAGTGTGGGTGTTTGTAGATGGCTATCCATATGTTTGTAAAGAGGGTAATATTTGTGATAGATGAAATGAGTGTCCAACACCATATTCACTAATTCCTTTGTCACTTATCTATACTTCCTTGGTGAATTGATGTGAGAGTGGAGCCAATTGTTCTCCAACATTTGAAGAGTTAGATTGTGCCACCCTTATCTCTTGTGATCTTTGTTGTTTTGGAAGCCACTTTGAAATGAAGCTTTGTTGTTGCTCACTATCTGATGTGCCAATCTTCTCTATTGTTAGGTATGAATGTATCCTGAGATGTCTTCAATGTATGACAAGCTTGGGTGTCATTGTAGTCTGCTGTGATTGTTACCTCCTGTCCATTGACGGGAAATTTTAGGCATTGATGATAGGTAGATGGTACTGCTTGCATATCATGGATCCAAGGGCGTCCCAACAGTATGTTGTATGTCAGTTCCCTATCTAAGACTTGGCAAACCACTTTTTGGACAATAGGCCCAACTTGAATGGGTAATATGATCAATCCTGTAGAGGACCTTTCTTCTTCATCATATGCTTTGATTGTGATTTTTCTTCTAGTATCAATGGCTTCATCCGAGTATCCTAGTGCACGAATCAACTTTAAGGTACAAATATTTAAACCAGCCCCTCCATCTATCAGGACATGTTTTACACGATGTTTATGGATAAGGACTTCAATGTGAAGGGCGGAATTATGCGGATGGGTGAGTGATACATCATCATGTTCAGAAAAAGAAAGGAAATGAGGTGCAGATAGATGTCCCACCATAGCTTGGAATTGACACACATCCAGATTGTTAGGTACTGTAGTTGATACGAGAGCTTGTTCAAGAACCTCGTTGTGTGATGGGGAAATCTTCAAAAGTTCCAAGATTGATATTTGTGCCGGTATTTTCTGCAATTGATCGATGAGGTTATATTGATTGGAGGGAGGATCAACTAATGGGGATGATATTGATGCTCCTTTCAATATAACTTTGGATTGTGCCCTTGTTGTGGCATTAACCGGTTGGTACTCTTGTTTCCCTTTGAGTGTGACTACATTGATTTGGTTTTCAGATTTGTCCATATGTTGTACCAAATTGGTAGATGTAATGTCGTTGTCTTGGTTGATTTGATTGCATAACTCTTCATCCTCTTTGGCAGTAGAAAAACAAAGGATTGTTGCGTCATAAACATAACCAACGTTCTTACCTTTGGTGTTTGTGGAAGAAGATTCTCCCTTTTGATAATTGGGTAGAGGATTTTTGAATGTTGTATGATCCTTGTTTGTTTGAGGGCCCTCTACGAATACTTTCTTTTGATCTATGAGGTCTTGTACCACATGTTTTAATTGCCAACAATTTTCAGTCATGTGACCTTTATTTTGATGATAGTGACAGTAATGTAAGTCATTCCACCATGATGGTTTGACTTGAGGGTCCCAATTTCTAGCTTCTTGCACGTGAATGAGTTTTTCGTTTAAGAGTTCTTTGAGGACTGATTCCAACGATTGTCCTAATGGCGTGAATTTTCATTTATTGGAGGGTCGTTGGAATGATTGGGTTTTCGTTTCTCCACTGTTTTGATTATTTCCTTGATCACTACTTTGTTTGATATTAAAACCATTGTTTTGTTTGTTTGTAGTAGTTGGTGTCAAGGTGAATACTGGTTTAGATGTATGTGCATCAATCATGGTATCAGTATTCTTGTTCTTTTGCCAAAATCTTGGCTTTTCGTTGTTGCTGTTAGAGGAATGGTTATTGTTTGAACCTTCAGTGAAATGTTTGATTGTTCCTCTTTTGATTAGAGCCTCTTCGATTTTAAGCCCTTTTTCGATAACTTGTTCAAATGTGGATGGACATTGTAAGTCCAATCTGTAGTTCATGTCATCTACTAAGTTATCAATGAACATCTCTATCTTCTCCTCTTCAGGAATAGATCTAGGGTATTTAGCAAATAGCCTTCTCCATCGTTGGAGAAAAGAGAGAAACTTTTCGCCCTTTGCTTGTTTGGTGTTGTAAAGTTCTTTTAAGGTTACCCCATGTTGGATGTTGAATGAGAAGTGTGTTATGAACCTATTGATTAGTTCCTCAAAGGATTGAATTCCAGGTTCTAATTTAGAAAACCACTCCATGCAAGTGTTTCCTAGGCTTCTTGGGAATAACCGTAGTAAGTAAGAGTCCTCGTGTGCGAACTCTATGCTCATAGCTCAAAATTCTCGTACGTGGTCAAACGGATCAGTTCTCCCGTTGTATTTGTTGTATGTTGGGTACTCACAATACCTTGGAAATGGTATCATGTTGATGCTTGAGTCAAATGGATAAGGGCAAATGTCTTGTAATAGATACCTCTTTGTTGGCCCTTGTTGGATATTCTGGAATTGTAATTGTAACTGTTGGATTTGTCTTGTCAAAGCATCTATTTGATTTGGATTCTCTATATTAGTTGAGTTAGGTGTGGTTGCTTCCTTGAGTTGATTGACATCAAAGTCTTTAGGAAGCTTAGCACCTTTGTCAGCTAATAAGAGAAGATACTTTTCCATGTCTTGCTCTAGCATCTTTTCCATAAATTTATGGAAATGAGGGTCTTGTTGCACTTTCTCGATTTCTTCTGCAGTTATTTCCTTCTCATGTGAGTTAATAAGAGGATCAGTGTTGCTATATCATCCCCAAGGGTTTTCTTCAGTCATGGCTGCTATTTTTTCATTTTCTTGTTCTTGTTGTTTTTGATATGCTGCTCGTGTGAAGATAGGCATACAAACGTTAAAAGGTTTACCCTAGACTTTGATCTTGGATTTGATTGGATAAGTGTCAAGGTTGTTGATTTAAAATCTGATTTTGTTTTGTCTAGTTTCGTGATGAAAGGATGATAGAATCCTTGATAGGGAAATTTTGACAGAAAATCTCAGATTTTGGTGATAACGACACTATGCAAGATGCTGCAAGATCTAGGTATAGGGGTAAAGCTTTTCTTTTTGTATGACTATTGTGTTCTGGACTGTAAAAAAAATTGTTTTGAACTGATAGAAACCTTGTATTTGATATGGGCAAGCTGACAAAATTCCCTATTAACTCTCTATTTTTTGGGTTTTATGGCACGCTAAAACAGATACCGAGCGCGCTAAAACAGAGACTAGGCACGCTAAAACAGAAATCAGGCACGCTAAAACAGAGACCAGGTGCCCTGAAACAGAGACTAGGTGCACTGAAACAGAAATCAGGGGCGCTAAAACAGAAACCAAGTGCTCTAAAACAGAATCTAGGCATGCTAAAACAGAGATACAAAGCGCTGAGACAGAAACTAGGCGCGCTGAAATAGATTCTGGGAGCGCTAAAACAGATACCAAGCGCGCTGAAACAGAAACCGGGCGCGCTAAAACTATGACCTGAAGGGGTTTAAGACAGAACTATCTTATTCTATGAAACTCACTTGGTCTGGTATCATATTGGATGGCCGGTTGTGGGATGTATTCAGGACGAATTCTCTGACTATGATTGTGATGTTGCCTAAGAGCTCTTCTTTGAAAGTATGCTTGTGAGTCTAAGGGAGCTACGGCGTAGTCGTCTGTATAACCTCTAGAGAAATCGTGATACCTATGAATAAAAGTTCGATGTTGGAGTAGAACTTTCCTGCTTTGATATAGAAACCTTTATTTTCTTAGGAGTTGTTTGTAGGCAAGTGTCCTCTTTGGTTTTCGGATTCGTTTGGCAAGAGATTTCTTGACAAACTTGGTGGATACCCAATCTCGAATCATGAGAAATTCACAAGTGTTTTGATTTTATTTTTTTTTTAGGATTTTTGTGATGATCTTATCTGAGTTTAATGATAGAAAACACAGCAATCAAGAATAGAGTGGTTGTATTTAAAATCCTAGAATCTAAACAAGTAGTGTATGTTCTCAAGAATCAATGATTCTTCTTGATTTTTACTGGTTTGATAACAAAATAAGACAATCCAAACAGACTCACTCCTAGAGACAAAAGGTCATCGTTATATACTCGAACGCCCACAGCTTGGAATTGCGTCGACTCACACAGCCATGTCACCCCCTAGAGGGCGCCCATGTTTTTGTCTTTTCTAGGTGCGTACTCAGAGTGACGGAAGTGGATACCGGATCCCCTGAGCAAACAGTCCTTGGCAATTATATGGTGAGTGCTTGAGGGTAGATTCTTCCCCGCCCCTGCACCGCCGAGTATTACAATGTTCAGAAACTGACAAGCGTGCTTCTAGTTCTAAGTTCTTAGATAGGGTTTCCGTTCGGAGCGGCAAATGGATAAACTCCCTCGAGAGACCTCCCAATCTTTAAAACAAAGATTTTGGGGATGGTTATCCTGCGCACTTCCGTTGAAAGAGGGTTTCCCCAAATTCACATAAATTTTAAAGTGGGTTGGAATACCATGGCTTTTGGCTGTCCCCACTCAGGTCGTTCCCGTAGGGTGAGTACTTTTTCCCACTACGGCAGGCCTGTCTAAAGGTTTTAACAAAAGCATAAAATTGCATAAAGTAAATGGTGAGTCTGGTATTCTGATGCACCCAGTTAAGGGGAGAGCATAAACCTGTCACCCAAACACAGCAAGATTTTGTTCTTTTTAAGCCCAAAAGACAAATGATTTACTTCTAATGGAGATATTGCTCCATGACAAGCAAGATGTTCAATTTTTAAAACCTCAAAAGAAGTGTGATGTTTCTATCCTAGGATTGGTACATTTTTAATCCATTTCTATCCTATGATTGGTAAATTTTATCCATTTCTATCCTAGGATTGGTAAATTTTATTGTTTCTACCCTAGGATTGGTAAATTTTAACCAAACAGAAAGAAATAAATGAAATCTGGCCGCGGACGCGTCGGATCCAGATGAAAGAAATGACTTTAAATGAAAAGAAGTGGCGCGCTGGAACAGAAACCAGGCGCGCTAGAACAGTGACCGGGCGCGCTGGAACAGAAACCCGGCGCGCTGGAACAGTTACCGGGCGCGCTGGAACAAGAACCTGGCGCGCTGTAAAAACTCTCGATCCCGCGAAAACTTTTACGCCGATTCCTGTACGACAAGATTTTCAAAAATTAGCAAAATACGGGGTATTGCCCCACGGTGGGCGCCATTTTGTAAGCTGTAGAATGGGGGAAACAAGCTAAACTATGCATCTACGCTTCTAAATAAGATAATTGTATCTAAAACTCAATGAATTTAAACTAAATTAAACTAAAAAGCTTCAAAATGCTATCCTATTGCTCTCTAACTCTAAAGACTTCTCTAATTTACTTAGCTCTCAGATTCTTAAGCTAATTAAACTATTAAGTGACACTTAGAGAATGAGAAATGAGATTATGCTACTCTATTTTAATCTAAATATGCAAACTCTATGCTAATGGCAGCCATGGCTGCAAATGCTGATGCTGGATGGATGCTGGATGGTTGCTGGATGATTGTTGGATGAATTGGATGCTTGAGTGCTTTGGAAACCTGCAGAGTAAGATTACATTCGTTGGGATCCTTTTCTTGCAGCCCAAGAGCTGTATTTATAGCTTTCACGGCAGCACAATTGTACAGGAAACCGGGATGAGGGGCTGTGATTTCTTCTGGAGAATCCAAAGGCATGGGATGAGAAGAAGGAGCTGATCATGGAGAATGGTTTCTCCCCATGAAAACACCAGGCAAGATAAGAGGGAAGGTGGGTGGAAGGTTGTTGAGAGATCTTCCTGCAGATTTTCCCTGAAGCTTTCCCGTGAATGGCAGTGCCATTAATTTGATTGGTGAGAAATAAATATTTATTGGTGAGGGAATAGTGCAAACTTTATGCAATAAATTTAAATAATTTTAATTTATTTAAATTTAGCAAAAATGAGGAATAAATAATTTAATAAATCAAACTATAGGGTTTGGTTTTATTAAATTAAAGGAGAGTGATAATTAAATAAAAGATTTTTGACAATCTTTATTTAATTAAGAGGAAATGTGAAATTAAATAACACGAATTATTTAAATTGTGTATTCAATTTTAAGATAGAAGAAATAATGATAATAATTAAATAAAATAAAGTTTTTAATTTTGTTTATTTAATTAAGAGAGAATTAATGTGATAAAAATGATAATAATTAAATAAAACAAAGTTTTTAATTTTGTTTATTTAATTAGGAGAGAAAAATAGGAGATTTGATAAATGAACTTAATATAAATAAATATTTCTATTTATTTACTAAGTAGAGGAATTTAAGGTTAATTAATCAAATAAGGCGTATTAGATTAATTGGATTCTCCAGACCATTTTTAGGTGTCTACAAATAGTACTACCTTGTCACAATAATAAAAGAGTCAACATCAATATGTATCAAGATCAACCAAAAACTAGAACTACATATCATGTCATCATTATCTTGTCATGTGCATATTACCAACCATGTAAATCACCTGTAAACATCATGTGCCACCAATATCATATAAAATCACCATGTGAACCAACTAAAAACATCATGTGTGCCATACCAAATATCAATCCCTGTTATCATGCCTAATCCCCTTAAACAATCAATTTGAAACACTATGACTTGTAAACAATCTAACAACAATCTGACAAACATTCACCAACTGCATATCATAACACCAACTAATGCAACTGCATATAAGCCAATCTAAGAATGCAAAGAATAGAACCAATGATGTTATGAACCCCATAAAACAATTTTGGCATCAAGGAAAAACTAACATATAAACAATTGAAAGCCAAAAAACTCCCCCTTGTCCTTGATGGCAAAAACCAATGATGTTATGAACCCCATAAAATAGTTTTGGCATCAAGGAAAAACTAACATATAAACAACTGAAAGCCAACAAACTCCCCCTTTGTCCTTGATGGAAAAACACATATCATCTCTTCCCATTTTTCTCTCAATGACAAAGACTGAAAGAAGAGAATGTGAGATGCCATGAAGATAAACAACTAAGAAGCCAACCAATTATCCAATACAATAACCAACTGCAAGTAGAGAAACAAATAAAACATAAGAGAGCTATGAATTAAAAAAAAATGTATACCTAAGCTCCCCCTTTGCTCTGTAATTTATTATCAACTTCACTAAATCCATCTCATGATCAACTACCATTAAAGACTGTCAACAAGAGTACATTATAGCAACAAGTTCCACAATCAACACTGATGCATTAACAACCAACCAAACAACCATTGATCCATTGGCATGATATCAACATAAACCACTATCATATGCACTACTCCTACTGAGAACAAGATAGCACTGACAACATTGACTGAGAAAAACTGTAAATTATCCTCGTTGTACAAAATACTACTATCAAACCTACACTTGCTCCTTCTTCATTAGTGAATGTTAGCAGAGAATGATATCATTTTCATTGTATGATTGCAACAATATCATGTACCACCTTTCAAGAAAACATTATATATTTCAAGCAATGGTATTCCACAAAAGTTTCAAAACATTGTCATGGCACCATGGATAATACTCTCACCAATAGCCTATTAAGGTTTTGATTTACTATCCAAGATAAATACTTCTTCATTATTACAAACTCATACCCATACCTCTAATTATTTGTATGCATTTGAATGTATGAAGAGACTTACTAATGTTTGTACTGGCCTCTGAAGATTTGACTGCCCCTTATATTGACATCACAACAAAAACATTTCTACTCACTATCACTTTGATTTAGAATGCAAAACAATGACATTAGATGATGTTAATTATTTGATCACCAAAAAAATCACTCAACATCATCCAAGAAAGTGAATAAGCATTCTTCATAAAAACATTCTATCAAAGATACACTCAGCAAGAATATACTATCATTTCCAGCATGGTTAGCACATGAAAAGTTGTCAACAATTAACATGCTCAACATCAAACAAAACATAGCAATACAAGAAAACACTTCCTATGTTATTGAGCTTATTGCCTCTAAAAATCATTGTCACAATCATTGCACTTTCACAAATCCACTGTCACAACAAGCTAAGTAAACAAGAGGTAATTGTCATCATTGAAACACTGCATACTATTCCACAAATCCTGACCACTTTTCCCATGATCATTAATGACAATATAATCAACATTGAATTGTCCTAGATTGAAAATAATCAACATATTGTTGGAGTACCATGCATAAGAAAATACAAATGACCTCCATTTCATGATATCATTGATTGTTCACAATGCAATATTGACTGTCATAACAGTGGGCCTATTTCAGTGACTATCTTGAACTATCCTTTTTTCTAAAGTCACAGTGCATCAAAATGGAACTGTGATCAATTCCATGATCATTGAAATGCATTTTTTTTATCAGTGCATGAAGACCATTTTAATTCCATCTACATTCAAACACCATATTATGATTGAAAGAAATCAATGCCACTGCCTCCTTTCAAGAAAGATACATAACAATCATCACTATGCATGAGACAAGAAGAACCCATTTACTATCTTTAGCTAAGTTGGAAACTTAGAATCACAACATCATGAAACCAACACCATAAACTAGTGTTCATTTATGTACTGTTATTGTACAATAATACTAAATCATGCAAATGTGCAATATGGAAGATTCTTCACTATGCACACATCCATTTGACAACCACCATACCTATGTTCTCTGACAGATATATTTGACTGACATCATGGCGCTTTCACTTATATATATCCTTGTGGTTATGTATAATGCATTTATCACAGAATGAAAGTAGGTCCATTACTGCTAGATGATCATTGTTAATACTATCAACTCCTTGCAAGAGACAAAACATTATGACAAAAACATCAAATTCATGAGGCAATAGAAGACAATTTCCATTCTTAACCACAATTCCATTCACCACATCAACTCCATAAGCATGAAGCATGATCTAAGATCCTATTCAACTCAAATATTCAAACATCAAATCACTTTTGTCTTTGTTTTGTTCACTATTTTTTCTTATTTGAACACAATAGCGTTTGTCAAAGGTCTCTACTACTGTTATGTTGTTTCAAAGATATCTTGTCCTCTGTATCAAGACCATTCCACATGACTGTCCTTGATGCAAAGAGTCTTCAAACTCCCATGACAAAAGAAAATAGATCATATCACAAATCTTGACATAGGATGCACAATGCCAAACAAGATCATCATAATTAACTCCTTGGGTCAAAAGATAAGACAGTGATTATCTCCTCCTAACTTTGAGCTGGTTCTTATGCATTGGATAATATCTTTTGATTAACATGCATTGATTTTGATTTTTCACCTCCTAAATCTTGTTTTCTTCTCCATACTTGTATAGGCTTTTTCTTCTCCTTACTCAAGGTATTCTTTTGCTTTTTTTTGAACATGTAGTCCCTAGATGGCTTTATCAAACTTTTCTTACACCATTGTGCTTTATGTCCAAACCCATTACACCTATAACATATAATGGTGTTTTCTAGACCGAAGAGAGGATAATTTCTTCTAGGCATGTTGTATGAACCTCTCTTGACATTCCTCACATGATTATGACTTTTATTCATCCAACAATTTCTTACTCTATGTCCATAAGCATTACAACAATAGCAATAGCCATGAAATTGAGAGTGGTTATACCTGATAAATGGAGATCTTGATGGTCTTTTTTTCCTTTCATCAACCCATTTATCTTTGGTTTGAGTAGTAGCAATATGATGACCAATATCAACCTTCACTCTTGGTGTTTTCTTGGCTGTAAAATTCTTTCCATTTGCAATAGCAAACACCGTCTCATGTTTAGATTTTTCTACAAATCTTTTTCCAACTTCATACCCCACTCTTGTAGGATCCTTAAAATGCTTTTGTCTGCCAATCATTTCATTCAATAAATTAGTACTACGATCAAATTTCTGAATTTTACCTAATTGAACCTTGACACTTTCAAGCTCTTTCCTTAATGCAATTACTTCTCCTTCAAATTTTAGACATTCGATATTTTTAACCTCCAAATCAAACCTTACAACATCTGATATCCTTTTACATTCTTCAATATCAATTTTCTAACTTATAATCATGTCATCTTTAAGAGTTAGTTCTTTTAACAAGGAATCATTATCTAAACTTTTCTTCAATGAATTAAGCTCATTTTCTAGTTTATTACACAATTCATCCTTGTCTTTTAACTTGGATTCCAATCCCTCTTTAGTCATTTTTCTATCAACCATTTGGGCTTTCAAAAATTCAATAATCTTTTTATCATCATTATGATCTTGTATTACAACTTTATTAACATTGACACTTTCTTGTAGGCGTACCTTAAGATCCTGATTTTCTTTTCTAAGCCTCTTAAGTTCATCTAAGGCAGCAAGTAGTTCTTCCTCCAAATAAACCTCAAATTCATCACCTTCATATTCCTTTTCACTTACTAAGTGAACTTCTTCTCCAACTACAAGATCACATTTAGTATTAATTGGCAAGGGTGCTACTTCACTAGACTTGAAACTAGCGTTTGTCTTCTGTATTTTGTTTCTTTTGCACTTACCCATAGTACTCCTCTTATCAAGAACTTGGTTGAACTTAATTTGGTTAGGCTTATGCAAGGGTCTAGCTCTTTACACCACCATCAATCAACATCAGATATGTTTTCATAAAACACATAGACTGTACCATTAGACAGAAATACCATCTTGAACTTGTGACATATTTCACAAACTTCCAAGACTAGAATCAATCCTAGGGTGATTAGACCTATATGAGGACCCTACACTTTGATACCAATTGTTGGAAAAAACTGAAATCACTAAGAGGGAGGGTGAATCAGTGATTTATAAAAGTCACAAACTTTTTCAAAACAAGAATTTTGTTTGCTTTAAAACCAAGAGAACAAATGACATATATGTGAAGTGAAGTTGTCTTTTAAATCAAAACACCAAATGACAGTTCAAAGAACAAATTTGACTTATGCATGAATAGTATTAAACATGAAACATTAATAAGAGGATTAACTTAACATTTTCACATGTATCAGAGCTCACACTAATAATAGAACCTTTTATGCATGAAATGTGCATTGACAAATATGAAATATTGATATGAAATGAGACATAACAATGAAAAATATGAAAGAATGATAATTATGCATTTGACAACATAATAAAATTAGACTGATAAGAAAAACATCACACACATTAAATCACCACATAACACAAAAAAATTTCCTGAGTGGAAAACCCTCTAGGGGAATAAAAACCACTCAAAAAATCTTTCTTTATTTAGATAGAGCACCAACTCTACACAATTCAAGAGAACCCACTCTAAGGAGCACCAAACCCTCATTAATTTAGAGCACCAAATCCATTACAAGGCAACACAATTACAATATTCTATCAAAACCCTAGAAGTGCAGATTTTGCAACTCTAGAATTTCAATAGAAGACTATGTATATATATATTTCAATAAGCACACTGAAGAAGAATGTTGTATATGATTGAAAACATCTTCTTTTATATAAATATCTTAGATTCAAAAGGATCTTCAGTGTAAAAAAAATTCTTGTCACTGTAAGAATAAAGCCTGATGTCTCACAACATTTCTCTTCACCATCCCACCGAGAAATACCAAAAACCCTTCTTAAATAGAATCAAGATAATCTCTATAAACAGTTTTGTAACTGTAAAGGAAAATAGAGTTAGGCTTTCAAGAAAAATCCCTAACATAATCTCTGTTAAAGAGACCTTTCAAAAAAAAAAAACATTTATGTTACATCCCGGTAATCTCTTTTTGATTTTAAAACAAAACATTTAACAAAATGAACAATTTTTTTTAGTTATAGCCCAAGCACTAAATCATTTGCTTCAAACCATTTTTTGAAAAGCAATAGATTTATTACTTGATTAAGGTGTAAATAAATCAAACAAATACCAGAGAGATTTGTTGAAGACAACCATAATTGCCCAATTGAAGAAAAATTGAAACTTTCTTATTCACTATCGAGCTTGCATTGGCTCATAGTCAACCATGTTGTAGATCTGACCATCCTCAATGTATCAGCTGAGGGAAGACACCAAAACTTGTAAACTATCATGCTATCCATGGTGGCTAGGGTTTCAAACCCTTCAACAATAATATTTCCCTAAAAATTCTTTCTTTCAAGTCTATCAAGGACTTTATCAAACACAATGATGATTTGAAGTCTGAAATAAACAAAACATAATAATGCCTTTAGAATCCACTATCCAAGAAGAATGAATTTAAATCATTTCCACATGCGCATTATCAATGATGGTTGTTAATGCCAAGTCACCACTTACAATATGCAACTGACAACTTAAACAACAATACCCAATTCCTCATAATGCCCAAAAAATAATTACCTTGTAAAAATTATTCCAAATCAAAGTCTTTAAAATTTTGACATAGATAATGATTGAACCAAAAAATGGTGACTGCCAAATATCTTGTCACTACCATGTGACATTCAAAAATTCATTTGTAATAAACCAATATTCATAGAATGTTGATGATCTTGAAATTTTAAAACAATGTACGTCAATATCCATAATTCCCAATACCTTTTTCAAGGTAATTGCTAGCAATGCAATATATAAACAATGAACCATACCAAGTACCAATGGTAAAGCCATAAGAGTCAACCAACTTCTCATAATAATTGTCAAGACAATATGTCATGCTGATGGAAATAACAATGCCACAACTTATGCATTATAAACCATATGGTAAACCAAGGATCTCATTACCATATAAGATACCAATAGTAAACACTCTTTCTTTTGAACCAATCTGAATGCTTCAGACAATAGTACTACCCTATCATAATAATAAAAGAGTTAGCATCAATATGTATCAAGATCAACCAAAAACTAGAACTGCATATCATGCCATCATTATCTTGTCATATGCATATTACCAACCATGTAAATCACCTGTAAACATTATGTGACACCAAGATCATATAAAATCACCATGTGAACCAACTGAAAAAATCATGTGTGCCATACCAAATATCAATCCCTGTTATCATGCCTAATCCCCTTAAATAATCAATTTGAAACACTATGACTTGTAAACAATCTAACAAACATTCACCAACTACATATGATAACACCAACTAATCCAATTGCATATCAACCAATCTAAGAATGCAAAGAATAGAACCAATGATGTTATTAAATAGAACCAGTGATGTTATGAACCCCATAAAACAGTTTTGACATCAAGAACAAACTAACATATAAACAACTGAAAGCCAACATCATCACAATCCACTTGAAATACCTTACTAAAATTAGAAAGTGTTATAACAGGTTGCTCCATCACTTTAGCCTTCTACAAATCAAAACTCCTTGTTGCCCCTGTAGTCCATCTAAAATCTCTTTTTTCCCCTCTCATGGTCTCAATTAGTGGTGCACAAATAATACTGAAACCTCTAATAAAATTCCTATTAAAACTTTCCAAACCATGAAATTATTTCACCTCTATGGGACTCCCATGTGTAGGCCATTCTAAGATAGATTTCACCTTTTATGGATCCATCTTGATTCCTTCTCCTAAAATAATGAATCCTAAGTATACCAACTCCATCTTCATAAAGTTTCATTTCTTGAATTTAATTAGAAACTTCTCTTTTCTCAAATTTTCAAAACTAAATTTGATATGCATCAAATTTTCTTCTAATGTCTTACTAAATATCAATATGTCATCAAGATAAACAATAACAAATCTTCCCAAAAATTATTTTAATACATCATACATCAATCTCATAAATGTACTAGGTGCATTTGTTAGTCCAAAAGGCATGATCAACCACTTATACAAACCTTCCTTATTCTTGAATTCTATCTTCCATTCATCTCCCTCTCTGATTGGGATTTTATGATAGCCACTCTTAAAGTCAATCTTGGTGAAGTATTCAACCCCACTTAAACAATCAATAATATCATCCATTATTGGCAATGGAAACCTATAATTGATAGTGATCTTATATATGACCCTTGAATCCATGCACATTCTCCATTCTTCACCTTACTTAGGTACCAAAACAATAGGCACTAGACAAAGAATTAAGCTCTCTCTAATCAAACTCTTTTACAACAATTCTTGCACTTGTCTATTTGGCTCTTCAATCTCTATAGGAGAAATTTGGTGGGCTGCCTTATTAAGTAAACTTGATCCTAGTATCAAATAGATTTGGTGACTTATCCTTCTCAGAGGTGGTAATCCTCCTAGTGTATTATCTGAAACAATCTCACAAATTTCATGCAAAAAATATGCAACTTCCACAAGAACATCTTCCACCTTTTCTTGGTTAGTTTTTAGAATCAAATAAAAAAAAAGTCATGCTTCATGCCATCTAAAAGCTTCCTAGAATCAACTACACAAATCCTTGAATTTCTAAAAATCTTACCCATTTTGTGAGGCCCACTCTTAAACCAACATTGGTGTCACATTATTTTAATCTCAATTGTATGGATATCCCATGACACCTTGTATGTTAGTGATGATGTGGTTAACATGTTTGATATTATATTTGGATTGTAATCATATTACATGTGCAAAATAACTAAATTATGCTTTTATGTGTTTAAGGAAAAAGTTGAGAATGTGATGTTAGATAATTGGAAAAATATAATTTCCTAAAAAGATCGAATGTCCAACTGAATTTCTCATTGTAATTTAAATCATCTTATATGAATTAAATAGAAATTATTTATGATATTATGATGATTATAAGTTTTGAATATTTTCTTTAATTTAAAAGTGGATAAAATGGTATAATTATGATTTTATGTTTAACTTGTTGAATTATGGGAATATGTGTGAATATTCTTGCTTAATTTATGTTACTTCAGCTATGATGATTCTTGAATGTATTGACGTGTGTATGTGGATGTGTAGATATGACTTCCATGGTCAATGGAAATTGGAGACTCCTCAGGAACCTTATGTATTTCATTTTTATTCCAAGACGTTATCCCATATGGAGGGGCTAAGGTCTCGTATGTATTTAATTTGGTGATGTATTGGACTTGTGTGTTTAGAGTGGTGGGGATAGTGAATTCCTTAATTGTGAAGAAAGTTTTTTTCAAGTGCTTAATTTCGGATGCATATTTTAATGTCGCTTTTGAGGGGCTTAAAAGTCTCTATTTTATGTGTTTTTACCTTTTCTAAACCACCAAGTAGGTTACCTAGGGGTTTGGGAATTAATTAGGGATATATTTTGGATAATATCCAAGTTATGACCCCTCATAACTACCCTTAAAGGAGGGTAGCAGGTTTTGAAGTCTTGGGAGATGAGTTGAGTGTTAGTCCTCAAATCTCATTTATGGGAAATGACTCAAGGGGTGAAGTATTCAAACTTCACCCACCTTCTCTTAAATGGTGAGGATTCTTTCTTGTTGGAGTGGAGCACAATCTAAGTCTCCTCATCTTCCCAAAAATCACCCACTCAAGTCAGAGAACTTGTGAGGATTTGAGCTTAAAGGATGAATGAGAGAGTGACACTTTTCACCCTCTCATTCAAGGGATTCAACTTGGAATCTCTATTTATCCCAAATTTGAAGAATGGGAGAGTGTTCATTTTCTTTCTTTCTTTTTTTCCTTTTCCAAAGGGTTTTTCTTGAAGAAAGATTTTTTTTTTTTGGAGATTTATTGCTTGGCTTGGGAGGATAATTTGAGAAAGTTGGAGTTGGACTTCTCCTCAAATCATTCTCCACATTATTCAAATCTTGAAGAGGTAAGTTTTCTTATCTCATGTGTTCTTATGTTTAAAGTAAATTTTATGAGATTTATGTGTTGTGAATGTGTATTTTGTGTATTTCTTTGAGTATGATGATCTTGAGAATTGCTATGTTTATGTGTTGTGAAGGTCGAGCTCACCCTATGGGAAGAGAAATCTTAGTGTGTGGGGAGAGAGGTAGGACCCACCTTGGGAAGTAAATTCCTCCTTAGAGAAGGAGAGGAGATGTGTGGGTATGAGTACCCTTATGGTGTGGTGGCTTGTGCCTTGTGTTGGAAGGAAATTTGGAGATAAAAGGGGTTTGATGAAAGATATATATATATGTGTGTGTGTGTGTGTGTGTGTGTGTATAGTGAATGGTGGTTCTAGACCTACATGAGCATAAACAACAAACACAATATTAGTCAATTATGCAAATCAAAACCATCATTCCCCATAAGATTCATTTGAAACATAAAGAACAAGAAATAAATAAAGAACACAAATGAAGCAATCTAAATCCTACTCAAATGCTCAAAATTTCAATCTCATGGGGGAATTGGTGCTATTTTGATGTAGAAAATAGCCCTTTCCCAATTCCTTGCAAGCTTGGTGATGATCAATGATGCTTCTTGATAAAATTTGCCATAACCTAGCTATGAAATTGATGAAAACTATAAAACTTGGATGAGAATGGATGAAATTGCTCAAAACATGAAGATAATGACTTTGCATAAAGTAGTGGATCCAAAATTAGTAAAAGAGCTCTCCATTTATAGGAGAGAGGTGGAGCACATTTTGATGAATGTGCACATAAATTCTATTAGGTGGAAATTTGAACTTGGAGAAGTGACATGTTGGAGAGAGATGTGGAAGAGGAGTTATTTCCACTTGGCTCAAGAAAAAAGGACTTGTAAGAGAAATAAATGCCAAGTTGGAGGATAAGAAATTTGGGAGGGAGAATTCAAATTTGAAGAATATTTCAACTTGATGCCTTTTTGAATGGAAATAGAAGAATTTATAAATCAATTAAATTGATTTATTTGCAAAAGTTACAAAATATAGAGGATTTGATGGATTAGTGTTAGAGTTAATCAGGATTTGATTAACTTAGATGGAGATTAGTTTTATTTGACACTTTGACTTAGATTTTTGGATTTAAATAAATCAAGATGAGAGGAATAATGAATTTAGACTTAATTAAATAAAGTTTGATTTATTTAATTAAAGAGGATGGTGTTAGAATTAAATAAAATAAAGGTTAGTTTATTTAATTTGAAGAAGATGACCTTAGAACTTAATTAAATAAAATGGATTATTTAATTAAAAGAGGAGAATAGGATTATTTAAGCAAAATAATTTATTTAATTAATAGGAGATTATGATTTAATCAGATAAAATTGATTTATTTAATGAAAAGATGAAATATGATGAATTTAATCAAATAAAGATTATTCGATTAAATGGTTAGAAAAGGAGATTATTCTAGACAAACTAGTGTTAGTAAATCAGGATTAGGTGCATGGGATCAATCAGTATATTTTATGTTTCTACATTTTGCCCCTCTTTGAAGCAATGTACCTACTATGTTGGTTCAAAGAATAAACTTATCGAGATCAAAATTTTAAAAACTTTTCAATTTTTTCAGATGCCCCACTACTTCCCCAGCAGAATAATTATGCTTGTATACTACCCCCTCAAGAGATTGAACGAAAATTTAGATTTTTGGGTGATTTCTCGAAAAAGGAGGACAAGCTGCCTAATGGGTCCAAAAAGGCCCCAGGATGCCAAAAATATGCCAAAACATGAGAAATAGACCTGAAGTGGGCTTTGGTTGGGGAAAAAATGGGGTCAGGGGCACAAAACCCTAGGGTGATGGCTAAACAAGGTCACAAAACCCTAATTTTCATGCTTAAATAGCCCTTGAGGGGTCACTTTCAATTCATTTGCACACTCAAGCCTTTAGAAATTTCTTGCTTTTGAGCTCTAACCTTTGTGTGAGATGGTGCAAAGAGTTCTTCCTCGACACATTTTTAAGTGAGTGTGAGTCTACCAGTGACTTCTAGGCATAGGACCACCGGTATGTGACCCTAAACCAACTTGTTATTTCAATTTTTATGCACATTTAATAGGGTTTGAAAGTCAAACTTGTATAGCAATGCTATTTAGCACCACTGAAAGGGTAGAATCAGCACTTCTCGGCCTCAAACAATGCCACCATTGTGATCTATGACATCATGTCGTAGTTTAAGATTTAGGGGTCAAACTCCAAATGGTGACACATATGAAAATGGCATCACCATGGTCTAGTTAGCTGATTAGGGTTTCTGGGTCAAACAGATGCGTAGTCAAACAACGATGTCGTGGTGAAGTTTGGAGTTTTTAAACAACGATGCTTTTGCAAATAGCAATGCCTTTGTTGTTTTAGTTGTGAAAACTTCAAACGGGATCCAAATTTTTTATGAAACTTGGCACTATGGCTTTAATGGGTGTAGGAGGACAAATTGATAATGAGGGCTCCAGAGGTCAGGTGTTGACATTTCAACTGATTGTGGCAATGATTATTTAAAGAATTCTAGCTTCAGATCGATGAGGCATGTACTTTAGTCCAATATGGGGTCTGGCTTGGGAGAAGATGCTCTTTAGTAGGTGTTGCTTTGCGTGTGGACCAATGATACTGGCCTCACTTTATCATGATTTATATAAGTTTACATATTGTGACAGTAGAGCCCTTGGAGCCAAGGTTACACTTCTGCACATTTGGGCCTAGTAGAACATTGTCGTGCTCCAACCATGGGTCATAGTGGTCGACGTGGAGCTCGATGACCCAATAGTATGGTGATATAGGGGTGGCCTCACATTTACCCACATAGGATAGGATGGCATTCCTCACTGGCAGAGGGTCATCGATGAGATGACCACATTTACTTGGAGGCTCTAGCTAGGGATGCTCAAATGGTACAATGATGTATAACAACTCTTCTATGTGAGGAAGGATCGACTCATGCAGGGACGTGAGCACATAATGATTGAGTGCTACCTACCTAATCAGGTAGCAAGACAGTTTGGTGATGTCTAAGATAGGCTAGATGACCAATATGTGGCCATATTTGCCAAGACTACCTAGGAGAGGACATGGGGTTAGATGATCAAACCAAAGAATGCAGTCAATTCATTTAAATAGTTGGTAGCTAGGTCATGGACATATGATTAGGGGTAGGAAGACCCAGGTACCACATAGGCTTACATTGACTGGTTTAGGCCACCAATCCAATTGACAGTGCCAGGGATAGTTCTACCATGACAGAGACCCTAAGGCAGGATAGCAGGGTGGGGGTGGAGCCAAGGAGGAGACAGAGATGGAGATGAAGGAGGAGGACCACCTCCCCACCAACTAGGGCAGAGAGCCTAAGGAGACATGCACTAGCCGAGGGATGCCCCTAGGGACCAGCAACCACCTGTGAGGGACCAACAACCCCCACAAAGAAATCAGCCACTACCACCACCGCCTTCGCCACCCCAACCTAATCAGAGGGATGTTCTTATACAATAGCTCTAGGCCTAGGTGTAGACATTGATGGCAAAGAGGGACTAGGCCTGACATCGGGTCTAGGCCCTTACAATAGACCGTGACCATGATAGGCAACAAAGATAGGCTATAGAGCTCTAGTTAGCATAGGAGGTGAGTAGATCACAACAGTTAAAGAGCATGGCTGCTACAACATAGGGCAGGATAGTACCCATATGGATGTACCGCATGGTCATTAGAGAGGTCAAGTACTATAGATTTCATTATCGACAGGTAGTGCCTCTAGCAGCTCAGATGTTAGAGTTTTCCTAGTAGACCGGATACAGACAGGATTAGCCTGAGAGGCAGGCAGGTGAGAAGAGCAAACATTAGGGCTAGCTCACACATTTTTTATCAGTGACACTATTCTTTTTGAGATCCATGGGCTCCATTTTTTATAGCCCTGTGGGAATTGTATACATTGATTGATACATACACATTTGATCCTGATTTTGTTCCATGACAGTTACATTATTGATATATGTGATATGATCGATTTGATTAGTGAGATGTGTCCTATTTTATTTATGCATGATGGATGGATGTATTTACTTTCTATATGTGATGTGATGACATGATGTGACTCTCTATTATGTGATTCAATGTATGTATGATTCTATATTATGCGATGTATGTATGATTATGCTTATCGATGGATGGCTCCATTTCTTTTTTAGTATATTTTCTATGCACTTTTTTATGATGATGATGTATGGATAATATGGATGTAAATGTTATGTTATGCAAATGACTTTAAAATTCTTAGACTAATAGATCTATATTATGCCCCTAATGGATGATGATATATGTTATGGTCATGAGATGTTATGACATATTCCTTTCTTTTTTTTTAGTAGCTTTTTCAAGTGTGATATGATGTTGTGTATGATGATGTGATGATGCACATGAGGCCTATATGATATGATGTTTATATGGATGATATGATGCATATGTGGATGATATGATACTTCTTATATGATAATGCTTTTATGCTCATGAAAATGGATTAAAATGTATGGTTTATGAGATGATTAGAATAACCAATCTATATTATGTAATGATGAAATGCAATGCATGTGAGATGATTAGTGTTTCCTATATGATATGATATGATATGTACCATGCTAGTAGTTTGTGGATGTAGGATGGATTCATTAATGATGCTCTTGATTAACTATCATGGTACCATGTTAGTGTGGAGAGAAGAAAGAAGAAATTAGATGAAGTTAAGAGGATCCAACAAGTCCATGATCTACGAGACTTTATTAGAGATGACGATGATGATGATGATGGTTTTCTTATCAGGAATTGGGATTTTAAAAGGGCTACTTACCTTATGTTTGATAACACACATAGGCACGATGCATTGAGGTATAAAGAACTAGGATGGCATTGCACCTAGTGTGATGGACTTTGAATCAACAATTAGATAGGAGTATTCATGTTCACACCTGGCATACTGAACCTTATTCAACATGTAGTTCAAATATTTCAAATATCTTGGACCAAAACATAGAAAGGAAAGCCTTCCTATGTGGTCGACAAGACACCTAAAACACCCTCCCTACACCCAAACAAAGCATGCATGACCAAGGTTATATTACAAGAACATCCAACAAGCACAATAGATAAAAAGCTAATAATCGTTTCCCCATTCCTTTCTCTCTAAATCCATTTGTTTGGACATCATCGAGAGGTCATTGGAATGAGAGCAATAAGATAAGTCAAAGAAAAAGACCAAGTAAACAAACAAGCTAATGTTCTTCATAACACTAGCCAAGACTAAACTACTATGATACCTAATGTTGATGTCCATTGTAGGAAGGATGCATCCTAGGACATGATTTTATCAGATGATTTGAGAAAAAATAAATGATAAGCTATTAATACCAAGAATTGACCAACTTGTTTACCTACTGACCTAGACTTAGGACCTTGACACTTAAGTTTTCACTTTTAACCTGCTAGACTTGTTTTTGACTATGTCACCAAAGGTTGAGGTTGATGATTGTTTATTATGAGTGATGGTTTATTGCACGTGATTGTGAGATGGGGTGGATGGATTTTTTCAAATATTTGGATGTTTTTGATGTTTTAAAATGTTTTAAGGCTATTTTTGGTATTTTCAAGATGTTTTACAAATGTTTTGATTTTCAAAATTTCCAATGTTTTGGGGTTTTCTAAGATTTTGACCAAGAACCTAACGTAAAGACCTATCTTATGGGCCTCAGGGGCTAATCAAAGATTAGACTTACCTATGTTATACATGCAGAGACCACGTAGTTCAACTGACACATACTCGATTATTCATGAGATATGAACAAATGGATTGCCAGTTTATTATGATGGACTCCTAAAGGATTGACCTAAGTGTCTCAGGGGATGATCCAAGATCAACCTTGGCTAGGTTCAGAGCTCAAAGACCCATAGTTCAACAAGATGAATCTATTTTTGAAATTTTTAACTAAATTTTTGACCTGTTTTTGGATTTTGACATGTTTTGAATGTTTTTGGATTTTTTTATTTTCTGAATGTTTTTGGATTTTCTGATTTAGGGAAGACTTCAATAATATACACGAATCTAATTTGATGAGAACATTCCCCCAGTGTGATGCAATGGACTACTCCAATATAGGTAGGACAAACTGACCTTTAAGAATGGGTCGAGTAGTACTAGGAGGGATCATGATATGAACACAGGATCAAGCCATGATGTAGATGCGGATGGGTAATGGACAGATGTGAAGGAATGCGATGGAATGTGATGGATGAATGATGTAGAATGAGCCATAGGGATCATGATGGAAGGAGAGTGCTTATTTATACAAGGTTCCTATTTTCTAGGTTTTCACCAAGGTACTTGCCCAAAGCGCCACCGAAGTGGTTTTCACTAGAGGATGATTTTTCTCTTTACTGTTTTTAATCCTTTTTTTGATTTTTTTTGGATTTTTGGTTTACACCTTAAAAGATTAGGCATAAATTTTTTTGAGATGGGAGCTATTCATAGGCTCCTACAGAGGTTCCCCTTCGGGCATTGATAGCTGATATGCCCCTAGCTTGTAACTTGTTGTCAAAGGGTCCCAACCAATTGGGTTCAAAATTTCCCTTGCTATCTAGATTTGGAACATTCTTTTGGTTCTCCTTCAGCACAAGCTCTTCGACTTGGAAGGTCCGAATCATGATCCTTTTGTTGTAACTACACTTGAGACAGTTTTGGTAGACTTGCAAATGGTTTAAGGAATCCATGCACTGCTCATCCAGTAGTTCCAGCTCATTTAATCTTGACACCTGATATTCTTCATCTGTGATAAAATTCTGCAATGATATTCTCAGGGATGGAAACTTGATCTCAATAGTGAGAATTGCTTTTGATCTATAAACCAAGGAGAAAGGGGTGGCACCTATTGGTGTGCAAATACTTGTTCGGTAGGACCATAGGGTGGGATTCAATTGGAGGTTTCAATCACGACCAACTTCATTAATCATCTTCTTGAGGATTTTTAAGATGGTCTTATTTGTAGCCTTAGCTTGGTTGTTTCCTTAGGGATAGTATTAAGTGGAAAAGTGATGTTGGATTTTGAACTTTTGGCATTGGTCTCAAACATCCTAGTTTTTGAAAGGTGTCCCATTATCTGAGATAATGGCTTGAGGGACACCCTAGCGGCATATTAGGTAGTTCAGGATGAACCTAGATATCTACTTTCCTGTGATATAGGTCATGGGAATGGCCTCCGCCCACTTCATGAAGTACTCTGTGGCGGTGATGATGAAATTATGTCCACTAGATGAGGTGGGTGTAATTTTTCCAATGAGATTGAGCCTCCATTATGAAAAGGGCCAAGGTGTAATGATTGGATGGAGCTCTTGAACTGCTGCATGGATGAGATCCCCATATTGCTGAAACTACAAACACCTTTGGACATAATCATGAGCTTCCATTTCCATTATAGGCCAATAGTACCCAGTCCTCAACAGTTTCTTAGCCAAGGTCATACCACTTGAATGTGAACCACAAATGTTGTTGTGTACCTCGGTTAAAGCAGTCAAATCTTCCTTAGCATTTAGGCATCGCACAAGGGTTCCTTCAATGCTCCTACAGTATAGGGTATCTCCTAGGATGACAAAAATAGACGACTTCTTGAAAAATGCTCTTTTTCAGGTTTGGGGTTATATCCACAAGGACTCCTATTCTAGGGTAGGTGTAAATATCATGATACTAGGGATCATCAGGACCAACAATTTCACACACAAATTTGGACTCGGGTACCTCGAATGCTGGTACGAGAAGCTTCTCTATGAGGAATTCTTGCTTTTTGATGTTGTGATATATATGCAATAACAAACCAATTGTAGCCATAGCATCTATTTCTCTATTATTTTCTCTAGGTATCTACTCAAATGTGACATCAATGAAGAACTCTTTGAGGTTTTCCACTAGATTCTTGTAGGGGGTCAACTTGTCATCCTTCATTTGATATTCATTGTTTACCTAGTTGATTATGAGCTGTGAGTCCCCATAGACTTTGAGTGCTATGATCTTCCATTGCACTACAATTCTCATCCCTATGACAAGAGCCTCATATTTTGCAATGTTATTTGTGCAAGGAAATGACAACTTATATGATTTTGGTATGCAATCCCCTTGTGTAATGATGAAGAAGATTCCAACTTCTAACCTGTGTTGTGTGTAGAATCCATCAAAGTACATTTTCCAGTGATCTTCCACGCTTAGGTTGAAGATTGATTCATTGAGGAATTCTTACACTAGTGGGTTCTTTTAATATATCAGTGCTTATGCCAGTTGATTTGCAATTTCTTTCCCTTTAATAGCCTTGCGTTCCACATACTCAATGTCATGCTCTGTCAGGATCATAACCCATTTAGTTGTTCACCCTGTGAGTGTTGCTTAGAAAGCAGATATTTGAGAGGGCCTATCTTTGCAATAAGTTTTATCTGATGTGCTAGCATGTAATTTTTGAACTTTTGTATGGAAAACACGACTGATAAGCAAGCTTTCTCAATGGATGTGTAATTCAGTTCATTCCCCACCATAGTTCTGCTGATGTAATAGATGGCTCTTTCTTTCCCATTTTCATCATGTTGGGCTAGGAGAATGCCAAGGGCTGTTGTTGTTGCTGATATGCACAAAATCAAGGGTTTTCCTAGAATTGGCGGCATGAGAATTGGTGGTGTGAGTAAGTACTCCTTGATCTTTTTGAAGGCCTAATCACATTTCTCATCCCATTTGTATGCCACCCCCTTGTGGAGTAGATGAGAATATAGGATAGCCTTGTCTGCTAGTTGCACTATAAATCGACAGATGGACTGGAGTCTTCATTGTAGGCCTCTTAGTCATTTCAATGTTTTTAGTGCCTCCATTTTGAGGATTTCTTTGACTTTGATGGGGTCTACCTCGATTCCTCTCATGGATACAATGTACCCTAGAAGCTTGCCTAATTGCACCCCAAAGACACAGTTTTTTGGATTTAGTAAGACCTTGTACTTTTCTAGCCCATTAAAGATGGAGCTTAGAGTTGTTATATGATATCGATGTTTCTTTGACTTGGCCAATATGTCATCCACATAATCTTCCACAGTTTTGTGAATCATATCATGGAAGATTAGTGTCATGTCCCTTTGATAGGTATCTCCCACATTTTTTGATCTGAATGGCATCATATTCCAACAATATGTCCCCCATGGACAAGTGAATGTCATCTTGTGTTGGTCATCCTTAGCTATCATGATCTGCTTGTAACCTAAGAATCTATCCATTAACGATAACATCTCATGTCTTGTCATCATATCCACAATCATGTCAATGTTTGGGAGAGGGAAATCATCCTTGGGACACTCATTGTTAAAATCTCTAAATTTCGTGTAGATGCAGATGCCCCCAGTGGGCTTTGAAATAGGTATAAGGTTTGACACCCACTCTAGATAATCAATCTATTGTATGAACTCAACATCTAGGAGCTTCTGTAATTCCATTTTGACCAACAATGTTATCTGGGGATGCATTTTTCTTAGCTTTTGTCTCACTAGCTTTTCTTTGGGATATATAGCTAGGTGGTGAACCACCACTTTTGGATAAAGCCTAGGCATGTCAACATAGGTCAATGCAAATTTTATCTTTCTTTCTTTTAGGAATACCACTAGGAGTTCCTATTCTTCTGTCAGAAGCGATTCTACATAGAATGTTATGTGGTAGTTCTTCTATCCCCAAGTTGACTGGATTACACCTCTCTACTAAGACTACTAACTTCTGATGAATTGCACTAAGAGGAAGATTGAATCCTTCATCCTCTGGCACCTATGAGAGGATTTCACCATTGGATGCATCCTTTATTTTTACTATTTTTGGGTTAGAGAGTGCCACAGTGTGGTTTTCACTCAAAGAACTTGGCCTTGTGATCTCCACATGGTATAATATCCCACAATCCCATGAATTCCAAGAGTGCCTCATTGTTTTTGAATGTGTTCAAAATTGGTGGTCCTTGTTGGTCGTAATCGATGAGTTGGGGATAGACTAGGTTTATTTCATGGGTTTGATTGTTTGACTCAAAAGATAGGGTACTAATCATGAGCAAGGAGGAATCCTCAAAGAGTATAGGTAAGTCAGTTATGGGATCTTCATCACTACACACATCGGTTATGTAAAAGGTAAAGTTATCTATGACTCAACCTATGGATACTAGTAATTGAAGGTTGGATGCTGATAATTGAGGGGGGAATTTTGACCTTTCTAACCGGAGCACATTTTCCAAGTATGGTTACCTTCGGATGGGTAAATTTGAGGCCAAGATTTCTCATATGCTTTTTTTAAATGAGAGGTACTAGAATACCATTGTCATTTTGTCCAAGTTTCTTGTTTCTATTATAGCCCATACCAAGCATCATTTGTAATCCTTTGCTACTCTCATCCATGGGAAGATTAGGCACAGTCATTTCATCTTGGTACAACAAGCT
Source organism: Sequoia sempervirens (assembly GCA_007258455.2). Classification (NCBI taxonomy): domain Eukaryota; kingdom Viridiplantae; phylum Streptophyta; class Pinopsida; order Cupressales; family Cupressaceae; genus Sequoia; species Sequoia sempervirens. Next base: position 546,956,180 of record VDFB02047230.1, read on the forward strand.
TAATATGTCTTTTTCATCTACTATTTCCCAACTTAGATCTCCCCAACATCTAAATCTAGATGGGTCTGCTTTACAGGTTTGGGAGGATGTTTCAACTGTTGGGGTTGCCTATGAGACCTAGGAGATTGAGGTAACTCTCCTATTATGAAAGCACTTTTCTTCATTGTATAATTCCCACACCCATTGTCATGGATAATGACCTTGATTTAAAAGATATCAGGAATGGCGGGTGTCTTTGTCTCAAAAGTGGAGGCTAAAGTAGCTAGGTCTACATATGGGGTTGAAGGGCCTTCATCATTCTTTGGGACTTGAGGGATTTTATAGTACGTTTCATCTAGGTTCTTGTAGTAATAAAAGGGTTTAGGGTCACCATGGACTGCGACCTCTTGGTTTTGATATGGGAATTTGACGCATTGATGGAAAGTTGATGCGATAGCTTGCATCCCATGGATCCATGGATTCCCAAGGAGAACATTATAAGGTAAATCAAGGTCAAGGACCTGGCACATGGTTTCCATAATGGCTGGCCCTACTTGAATAGAGAGTTGAATAGTGCCTTGAGACACTCTTTCCTAATCATCATATGCTCTGATTGTGATACCTTTACCCTTTTCAATGGCATCCTCAAAGAATCCTAGATTCTTTATTAGTTTGAGGAAATAGGTATTTAGGCCTGCACCCCCATCCACCAAGACCCTTTTGACTTTGTCTTTGTGAACTAGGACTTTAAGATGGAGTGCGTGATTATGAGATGGTTGGGTGGGAAAGTATTGATAAAAAAATATTAAGATATTTGGGGTGGTGATGTGTCTAACCATGGCTTGGAACTGTTCAACAACAAGATCCACGAAGATGGTGGATGAAGTCAATGCTTCCTCTAGGATTTTTCTATGTGTAGGTGATATCTTCAGCAACTCCATGATGGAGATCTAAGTGGGGGTTCTTTTTAGCTGGTCCAAGACATTGTAGCCATTGGGAATGGATTTCAGATTTGAGGTGGATGCTCTAGATGGCTGGGATGATCCTACAATGGTAACTTTGCCGCCATGTGTGGTGACTCCACAATTATCTTTGGCTCCCTTGATGTTAACAACAGTGACCCATTCATTTAGGGATGTGACAACATGATTATATACATGGTTCACATTGGAATATTTGGTCTTTCCCTGGTTGTTCCCTTTGTTATCATCTGGCATCGGATTCATGTATATTTTAAGATCCTAATTTCCAGCTAGTTGTTCAATGTTTATGACCTTGTCATCGATGAGGTCTTGGATCATATTTTTTAGTCTCATGCAACTAGCCATTGTGTGCCCCTTGATTTATGAAAATCACAAAGGTGGTTTTCATTGTACTATGGTGGTTTCACTTGGGGTGGTAATTTTGATGAGATTCTCATTTCCCAACTTCTTGATGACCAATTCAATTGGTTCTCCAAGGGCTGTACATTTTTTCTTGGGGGGATATTTGTTTCATGGGGGTGGTCCACCTTGATTATTTATATTATTGACTTGATTGTTGGGTGGTTGTTGTGATATCGTGTTGGCTTGCATGTTGTTTCAATTGTTGTTTTGCAGTTGTTGGTATATTTGCATGTTTTGTTTTGGAGCATTGATTATTACCTTGGCATCCACCACATGATCATTGGTGACATTTTTTTTCTTCACCCATGTGTGAGGTTTCTTGTTGTAACTAGTGGATAGGTGAATGTCTTTATATTCTTGATATGCGGGTGTCCCCCCTTGTGCAGTAAGGGCTCTTTCGATGTTGAGCACTTTGGGGATCAAATGGTTGTATGTGGTGATACATTACATCTTTAGGTGGAATGAAAATATTTTCTCAAGATAGGAAATGATGGTGCAAATTTTTTGTTCCTCTGGTATGGTTCATTTTCTCCTATTGGCCTTGGATTGCCATCGTTGTAGGAAGGAAGTGAATGATTCCCCCTTAGCTTGTTTAAGAGCAGATAGTTCCTCTAGAATCACATCCATACCTATATTGAATGTGTTTATAATCTCTTGGAACTTTTTGATTCCAGGAGGAAGGCGAGAGAACCATTCCATGGTGAGGCCAACTAAACTTCAAGGGAAGAGCCACATCAAATATGTATCATCATATGCGACCTCCAAGCAATGTACCCAGAATTCCCTAATGTGATCTTTAGGGTTTCCCATTCCACGATTTGTCAAATTTAGGGATTTCAAACCCCTTTGGGAATGGCACCATTGCAAGGCTCATGTCAAATGGATAGGGGCACAAATTGCTTGGTGTTTTCATTGTTTTCCCAGATTGGAGATCTAGCACTTGTTGTGAGAGAAATTTGATTTGTGTCGCCACATCGTTTTGCGGGTTGGGAGGTGGATTGAACATGTTTTGAGGGGGTTGCATTGTCTGAGCGATGGGTGGAGTGTTGGGTATGTTGGTGGGAGTTTGTTGCAAGCTCTGTTGTGCAATGAAGGCTTGTTGATATGCCTGCATTTGTTGTTGTGCCAACAACACTTGTTGTTGGTCTTGTTCTTGTTGTGCCAACAACGCTTGTTGTTGGTCTCATTATTGTTGTGCCAATAATGCTTGTTTTTGGGATAGTAATTGGGCTACTTCTTGTTCCACTTGGTACTATTGTAGGGCTTGTTGATATGCTTGCTACTGGGAAGCTTGGTACTGTGCTTACACTTGCGCTTGCTGAGCTTGATATTGGGCTTGCACCTGAGCTTGAGCTTGTTGGGAAACTTGTTCTACCTAGGCAACCTATGTAGCTTGTGCGGCTTGTGTAGCTTGAGTTGCTTGCACAACTTGGGAAGCTTGGATGACTTGCTATTGTTGTAATAAGGCCTGAGCTTGGGTGGCTTGTTGCGCTTGTTGTGCCTATTGTGTGGCTTGTTATGCCTATGCTTATTGTGCAACTTGTTGTGCATCTTGTGTGTTTTGTTGTGCTTGTTGAGCTTGGAACTATTGAAGTTCCTTTTGATAGGCCTGTTTAGCTGCTTGTAATGTGATGCTATATGGGTTTGCCACATTTGGTCTTGGTGGTGGTGGTGGTGGCAGATTTAGAATGGTGTTTGTCATTGTGATGAGAGGTGTCATTGGATTGATGATAGAGGTTTGTGTGGTGGATGATGCAATTGATGTGATAGGTCCTTGGGAGACCACATTTTGAGGTATCATAGATGATGTGTTGATTTTTTGTGGTGTTTGGATTGTTGTCACCTATTGTTGCGATATCGATGGCATGATTCGAGGATTTGGTGTGATGTTTTGATTTATGACTAGGAGGTTGTTTTGATTTTGTCTATTAATGGTTGGTAAACGAGGTTGCACTAAACCTAGGAGTGGTGTGGATGTTAATGGTAGAGGTGGAAATGGTGGGAAGATGGGTGGTATGTTCCCTTGGGGGAATGATGATGATGAGGGGTCAAAGATTCCCCCTTGTCCAAATAATCCACCTTCTCCCTGTGAAGTCATGGGGAGAGAGACTTGTGTGTTGAGAGGATATGCCAGTGTTGTGTGAAAAGATGATGGGTCATTGGGGTCATGAAAGGTGAGTTGAACGTATGGGTGTAATGGATTTTGAGGAACGAATTGACCCAAGATAGTGATTGCATCAAAATCTTGGTTGTTCACAAGGGGGTGTGTTTGAAGAACATGAAGAAATGAGTTCCCCTTGTTGACAATTGGTTGGGTTGGAGTAATGGATGGTGGGATGGTTTGAGTGATGCTTTGAAAGGATGGTGTAAATGAGACTAGGGCATGATCCCAAGCGGTTTCTCCACAAGAGTTCTCACATCATGTTGGAAGGGATTTTAGCCCCTTCTTTTTTGAATTTTAACATGTATTGTGAAGGATTAAGTTTCATCATGGCATTGACAATTTTGTGAGTCTCTGGATTTCAGACCATTTCAATGATTTCATCTTGAGTCATCCCTAGAACATTTTTGGTGATGTCCTCCACTTGGCCACCATCTTGATGATCCTGTGGAAGTGGAGGAAGATTGAGTTATGGATTGCTAGTTCCAATATGATTCATTTCAAGTGCGGTTTGACTCAAATCACTCGAAGTGGATGTTTCTTTGTTCATTTCCATGTTCTTCTTGTGTTGAGATCTAGTTTGGACCATAAAATGAGGATCAATTTTTAGGAATTTGGAAGGTGAACCTCTAACTTCTTGGATTTATCCAAACTTTAGGTACAAAAAATAAAATCTAAGATATTAAGGATCAAGGATGGTGATGAGATAGTGAAAGATGGATGATTGGTGAATGATTAAACTCTTAAGAAATATTGAGGGATATACTAGACTTTAGGACCTTGGTTTTGATGTTGGTTTTTATTTTGGATCTTTATTTTGGTTTGATTTGATTTGATTTGATTTTGATTGGATTTGATTTGGATAATGAACTCATAAACTCTAAGAGGTTGGATGTTGTCCTAGAGTAAACTTGTCCACAAGATGATAATTTGAATAAATGTGTAAAGAAGGATTCATCTACACACACCTAGTCAAACAAGATGGTTTTTGATTTGTTTCAAGGATTTTCCCAAAGCCTAGTATGAAGGATTTTTTCAAGATTCCCAAGAGTTGTTTGTGAGATGATTTTTATTTTGATGTTTTGATGGGTGGATGAAGGTTTTGATTTTGATCCTAAGATACTTAGAGAGACTTTGTTTACTAGACCTAGGTGTTGAAGAACATGCTAATACTTCCTATGTGAGATACTCAAACCTTTGAAAAAGTCTTTGATTTTGAAAATAGTAAAATGAATACAAATTTGGATTGTTCTTTGATGCACGTTTGTAAAAGTTGAATGTCAATATTTCTCTAAATTTTTAAAGCATAGACAAACGTTTCTTGTGAGCTTTTTGACTAAGACCTTTGGACTTTGGTTTTCAGATTTTGATCTTTCGGAAGAGCACATGTGTGGGGTCCAGTTGTTTCTTATCTTTTCTTAATGAGTCCTTTTTACCACAAACATTTTCTTGATTAATTTTAAAAACTAAATGTCTAATGTCCAAATTACTTCTCATCCCACAAAGTCCATTATGTGGAAACCAAGGAAATTAAGGTAATAGTCCCCTAATGTTGACTTTAGTGAGAGAAAATTGAGGTGTAAATTCAAATGCTTAGAAGCCTCTAAGGATAGAATCCTTAGGGAAAGCAATAGCACTTGAATTTTTCCAATGGCATTTTCTTTCTCTAAAGGGTTTGAAGTTTGATGATCATGGTTGAATGTTTGTTTTCCAATGTTTTAGATCCAAGAAAAGTGTTTTGATTCCAAGATAATTCAAAACCCTATGGGTGGAAAGAGACAATATTTTTTGAATTCCTACTTGGATAAATCTAGCTGCACTTATTCTTGGTAGATGATTAAAAGCTTGACCACACTGGCTCCCCTCCACGTCACTCACTTCTACGGGTCATCCAAGCGTTAGTACCCATGAAACTCCCATGGAATACTTCTCATCTCTACCAAGAACCACAAGAATGTGGGATGGCTTTAGAACGACTATTCTTGCACCAACAAAAAGTAAGGATTTTGGCTTCTACACAAATTGGTTCTTAATTAGGGTGATTGAGGACATGGCACCTTGTGAGCATCCAACAAGCCACTAAAGGCTTTAATCAATCCTACTAGGGTCTCTTATACTTTTTAAGGTAGTACCTCATTTTGAAAGACATTGTACAACTAAGGCCTACATACCATTGGACTTGAAAGTTTAGTCTTATCCTTTGATATACCAGATCGAGTGAAAAACTGGTTGGAGTCACCTTCGAGTTCTCCTTTCAGATGTGTCTCTTAGGAAAGCCCCTCTAAGGGTAAACAAAAGTGAGAAAGCACATCCATAGTTTGATCAATCCTTGTTTGCATGAACAAAGAGAGAACACACGTGATATACTCAACTCACACTAACAAGCTTTGTTCAATTTTAAGAGCCCAATTGAAGTGTGGAGGCAATCTTTTATACAACTTAATATCACCAAAATACTTTTGATTCTCAAGATCATCGTGAAGCACGAGAGAAGTGCATACAAATTTTAAATGATATTACTTTGTAAAAAGAGATTACAAAACACAAAATACACATGTTCATTTTAACCTTCAAAGCAAGAATGGATTCTTTTTAATCGCCAAGATAAAGTATGAAATTTTCTTGTTCAATATTAGCCCAAAATCAACTCTAGTAAGTTCCTAAAGTTCTTTTTAATCCCTTTGAGTGTTATTTTTAATCCCAAATGAAATTTGAGTCCTAAAACTGAAAGTAATGAAATAGAAATAGAGGAAATAGAGGAATTTATAAATCAATTAAATTGATTTATTTGCACAAGTTGCAAAATCTAGAGGATTTGATGGATTAGTGTTAGAGTTAATTGGGATTTGATTAACTTAGATGGAGATTAGTTTTATTTGACACTTTGACTTAGATTTTTGGATTTAAATAAATCAAGATGAGAGGAATAATGAATTTAGACTTAGTTAAATAAAGTTTGATTTATTTAATTAAAGAGGATGGTGTTACACTTAAATAAAATAAAGGTTATTTTATTTAATTTGAAGGAGATGACCTTAAAACTTAATTAAATAAAATGCATTATTTAATTAAAAGAGGAGAATAGGATTATTTAAACAAAATAATTTATTTAAATAATAGGAGATAATGATTTAATTAGATAAAATTGATTTATTTAATTAAAATATGAAATATGATGAATTTAATCAAATAAATATTATTCGGTTAAATGGTTAGTAAAGGAGATGATTCTGGATGAACTAGTGTTAGTAAATCAGGATTAGGTGCATGGGATCAATCAGTATATTTTTTGTGTGTGCATATATATATAGTGTATGTGTGTGTCTTCCTAATTGGAGAGTTGTTCACTCTCTCCCTCATAGTGAACCTTGTTGGGGTTCCAAATGTGTGTAAATCCTTGGGTGGGTATGGTTTTTTGTTTTCATTTTTGAAATATTTTTCACACACTGTGTAAATTTTGTGTTCTTGAGTGTACCTGGTTTCCTTTGAGAGTCTCCTAGCTTAAGGGTGGTTGGTTTTGCAACCAAAGGTTGGGTGGTGAGCACCACCATTGGCCCATGGAGTAAGTTTGTTGTCCTCTTGTGCAAGTGGAAAACTATTAGGAAAAATGCAAATTTGGGTGAAACTATCCTACTTGTGTTTTGAAAAATAAATTACTAAATGGGAGGAAATAAAAAAAGGGGAAATTTTGATTGTATCATATGGATGTAGTAGTATGAAAATGAAAGCTAAATGTACATTTATATGTTCAAAAGTTGAGAATAGAATATAATAAAATAAGGTAAAATATGTGTTTTGAAGGATTACATGTTCTTTGTGCATGAAAGGAGTATATGAATCCATTTACAAGTTAATGTATCTCTTGCAAAATTGTAAGGGTTCTTTCAAGGATATATATTCATATGTATGAAACCTAATAATTTTGTGTTTAAAAGTAGTGCAAAACAATCTATAATTAGACTATATGCATTATGTTATCATTCTCACTAATTTGGAATATAATTTGTTTAGAATATAGAATGAGACTATAATATATTTCTTATTGTGTGTTGAAAATTGAAATGGCTTCCTTTTCTTTGTCTATACTATTAAAATGCCATGTATTTAAAATAAATACCATAATAATATTTACTAAGGAGGTTGTAAACAAAATAGATACTTTGAAGGATTAGCTACCTAAAGAGGCACATTCCAATAGAAGAGTAAATTGTTCATTGTAATTACTTTGACATTTTTCAAATAGGGATTCTAGTAAAACAAAAGAAAAGTAAGATGTAGGATTCAGAAATGAATATTTATTGGTATTAGAATAAACACTATTCTAGTAGTTAATAAGTAATCTATAAAATAATTGCTTCCTCCTATTTTACACAAAAGTAGATTGTTAAATCAATGACCTAGGTCTTTGGATAAATGAAATTTACATTAAAAAAATTGCATATATTTAAAGTTTAGTTGGGGACTGTCTCCTTCTCTTGTAGATTTGCATACACAAAATGAAAGGAAATAAAATAATGATAATCATATCAATGTAGTGAAATGAAATTTAGCTTCATCAACAAATAATACAATATATATATATATATATATATATATATATAATATTTGAGGTTTAGGTAATCATAGTCTCTGCTGAATTCATGCAACTACCTTATTGGAAGCTACAACCTTTACAGTAAGTCATGACCCTTGGATAGGTCACAGGTCTTTGAGGGAGGCTTCTCAAAATGGAGATTCAATCTTGTGTTTGTAACTAATCCCAACTATCATCCCATTTATTTCCCTATGAAAATAAGGTGTTTGTGACTAATGTGAGAAATTTAGGGTAAGTTTTCCTTCTTAAATGCATAGAACCTCTCCACTATTGATCTCTAGTAAGTAATGTGTGATAGAAAGATTTGACTGGGAACTACATTAGTCATGCCTTTCATTCCATGCTTTAACCCATAGTCAAGTCATTTAAAAATACTATGAAGTTTCATCTTAAATAACATTAAGTACTTTATAGATTACTACTTGAGGGTACACTAAAGAAAAAGGAAACTTTATTATATCGATACACTTGACAGTAAATTAAATACTATGTCTACCTTCATTGATTAAACAACTAGTGAAACCTGATACGATGGTGCCTCAAATAATGGCAGGTTTATCATTATAAATTTATTCATTAATTATATCTCATCATGATTACTTTTATTGAAATTGGGATAATGATGGGTGAAATCTAAATAAAATACATATATATTTTTTTTACCATTATCAGTACCAATGAAATATAGTAATTCGATATTAATAAGACCAATAGATAGAAATTACTTTTACTTTGATGTGGTAGGTAGTGCTAACCATGTTTGTTTTAATAACATCATGTAATTTATTTAACTCTCTGTGAGTTTCACCCAACCATTAGTTCATTCATTATTTTTTATAGCATTAAAATATTCATTAGGCTATTATGGTAGAGTGTAGAGGAGCCAACTAACTCCTAGACAAAAAGCACCTATGTACATACAAAAATGCATGAAAAAATATATAACAACATACATGGTAACATACATAACATGAAGAGACGACGTAGTGCAGGGCTTGCCAGATGGATGAAAGAAGTGACAAAATTGAAAATAGAAGGAAACATCACAAGAAGTGAAGAGGTGTCCCATCGCCAAATTACACTAATTTTTTTTTCCCTGTACAAGAAGCTATCCATTACACGTAGGAAGGGCGGTGATGTGATTAAGACATGCAGTTTAAATTGTAATAGGTATTGTTCTTGGAAGACATTTGGAAAACATGTTATGCTTTGGGTTTTGTCATTCTGCAAGTTGAAATCAAAATGTTGGAGAGAAAGGGTGCACTATAGGTAGGGGAGAGGACCAGCCAACTTGAGGTGAGGGGTTTCTAACCAACTATATGCAATGGTGAATGTTTTTATATATTGTTTCATGTATTTTTGTATGTATAAATTTGCGTTGTTGTTGTGGGTTGCAAGTTTCTCATGTTTTGAGAACCTAGAATCTTAGAAAACATATGAATGCCTTCAAAAGATTTTGTTATTAAAACCATAGGAATGAAATGAAATGCAGGCCATTTTATAAACACCCATTGTTTCCAACAACCTTTGACACTGTGTATTTTTCTCTTTCATTTTGTAGGTTAAAAGTGAGGTTAGAGAGTGGAGTTGCAAGTGAAAGGTTGGAGAGCAAGGGGAGACTAAAAAAGGTGATTTGCTAGGTTTCTAATCATTTGGGTTGTTAGTTGTAAAGGGGTTCAAAATGTTATGAAGGTTTTTTTTGTAAATTGTTTTCAAACTTTAAGTGGGTTGCAGGTTTTGTAAAACCCAGTGTTTTGCATCTTAGAATTTTAAAAAAGAAAATGAATGTCTTTACAAGATTTTGTTATTTAGACTTTAGGAATGTAATGAAAGGCACTATTTTATAAACACCCATTGTTTTCCAAGAAGCATTAACATTGTGTTTCACCACTTTGAACAAGTTTACTCATTATCGGTGATAATGTCAAGAAATTGGTGTTCCTTCTATTTGTAATGCACACATACATATACAGGCTTGAAAACCATGAGGGTTTGGGTATGTTGTGATGTGGGTTGTAGTTTTATAAACACCTAGTGTTTTCCATTTCATTACATTGCACATCTTTCAAACCAAAAGCATTACTTCACATTGCATAACTAATAAGTAGATGCTCATAGATAAATGATAAAATTTAAATTACAATATAGTTTCTTTACATAGTCAACCTAAAATTAGTTATGTAGTTAGTTCACATTGCATAGGTAATAAATATACTTAGAACTATAGGGAACTCCACCTACACAACTAAGTACTATTCTAAAATATATTAATTTCTTCATTCTAAAGTGATAATTGCAGCTGCCAATTGTTTTTTTTGTCATGGAATTCCATGAGAGCACATTTGTTTGAGGGGTTGTTTGAAATATTTCATTGCCTTGTCTATGAAAGAATAATAGTAATCAAAAATAGAGACAAGGCAGTGAACTATTTGGAAAAATGGCTGAAAGAAATGTGGTCTCATGGTCAATGGAATGCCATACCAAGCCATAGACAATGAAATCAATTATTTCTATGTGTTATTGGTTATCTATGGCTTTCCACTATGTTTAGGGAGACATTCTCATCTTGCACTATTTTTACAAAATAATTGCAGATAGTTAGAGTGATAATTGCAGATATATAATGATAATTAGAGTGATATTTGTAGATGGAGACCCCATAACCAAATTTTGTTAGAAAATGGGAAACACCTTATTTAACAAGAAATGCAGTTTGGCTCATAGATACATATTGTTATCTTTAGTAGAGGTATCAAAAATATATTGTGAAACTATACCCACAACTATAGGGAACTCCACCTATGCAACTAAATACTATTGTCAAAGATATTAATTCATTCATACTAGAGTGATAATTGCAGCTACAAATTGAATTTATTTGTCATGGCATTCGAAGAGACCATATTTGTTTGAGGAAATTTTTCAAATAGTTCACTACCTTGTCTATCAAAGCATATTAGTAAGCATAATAGTAAGCTCAACAACAAAGACAAGGTAGTGAATAGTTTGAAAATTGCCTCAAAGAAATGTGGTTTCATGGTGATTGGAATGTCATGACAAGCTGGATAGAAAATCCAATGAACTATTTTTAAGTATGATTGATTATCTATGGCTTGTCATTGTGTTTTGGAAGACATATACTCACCTCATACTATGTTTTCCAACTTGCAATTATAGAATGTTCATGGTTGTTGGAAAACATTCTGTGTTTACTATCAAAGCATAATAGTAGATCTGGATTGTCATGGCATTCCAACACCACAGTGGTTGGAATGACATGACAAGCCATATACAAGGAAATTAACTATTTCTATGTATTATTAATTATCTATGGCATGCCATTGTGTTTTGGTAGACATATACTCACCTCACACTATGTTTTCCAACTTGCAATCACACTATGCATGTATATGGTTGTTGGAAAACATTGTGTGTTTACTATCAAAGCATAAAAGCAGATCCAGATTGTTATGGAATTCCAACACCAAGGTGATGGGAAGACATGAAAATCCATAGACAAGGAAATGAATTATTTCTATGTATGATTGCTTATCTATGGCATGCCATTGTGTTTTGGCAGACATAGACTCACCTCACACTATGTTTTCCAACTTGCAATCACACTATGCATGTATATAGCTATTGGAAAACATTGTGTGTTTACTATCAAAGCATAATAGTAGATCTAGATTTTCATGGCATTCCAACACCATGGTTATTAGAATGACATGACAAGCCATAGACAAGGCAATGAATTGTTTCTATGTATGATTGCTTATCTATGGAATGCCATTGTGTTTTGGGAGACATATACTCACCTCACACTTGTTGATGGGTGTTTTGCACCTTCTCATCACATGTAGCACACAATTGCACTACCTCTCTTGAAATTTAACTCCCTACAAACAAGTTGTAGAAAATTACCCCAAGGTCTCTCGAGTGTCAGGTCATGACTTGTAAAAAAAACTCAGTGGATTGATGTGATTTGTTGGTAATCACAAGGGGCATGTATAATTGTTAAGTTGGAAAGAGATTGGATCTTCAAATGGAGTTTCTGAGATTCTAAAAGTGATGTGTAATTGCTGCAAGTTCAAACAGTAGCCTAAAACTCCATGTGCAACATTAGATTTGGCTTTACAATGATGTTGGAACTTTTCCTTAATCTACTATTTCAAAGAAAGGTCAAAAGGGAAAAGGGAGGTAAGAGTTCCTAGATCTATAACTACTGATGAACAAATGATAATGGAGGATGCTACAATGGATAGGCTTCCCAAAATTGAGTTCCACTTGACCAACTAACATACAGTCTCATGAAACTAGTGCTATCTTCTAAGGTCTGCATATTTTTCAGCTATTCATTCACCAAAAAGTATGAATAAAAGATGAATATTAAGTGCAACAATGGATTTATGTTTAGACTAGCTTTACACTGTTATTTATCATCAATAATCAGAAAAAAAGCATGAACATGGAAAGCATCAACACCATAACATTCTTTAAAATTAATGGACAACATCAACTAAACTACTAAACTACTTGAAAGCACTTAGAACAACAAACTAAAACTATATCAATCTATAAAATTTGAGGAAATGAATCATGCAACATGAGAGAAACACAAGAATCCACCAAAAGAAATGAAATTCTATTAAAATTTCTACAAAATGTCTTTACAACAACTCAACTCTCTCTTTGAAAATGAGAGGAGACCCCTAGTTATAGTTTTCCAAAAGTGAAATGAATGACCAGGATTTACTCTCATTGTGTGGCCAAGATTCATTTTACATTAGGGTTTCATCTATCCCCAAAATTTACGAATATAAAAAAAAATTGTTTTCCCTATTTCTTCCTATAGTGCTCTAACACTATAGCAATTTTGTCTTCTAGTGATTGATTTCCTTTTTTAGCTTATAATGTCAAGAACTCATCATCTATTACTGGCTTTCCTTTGCTTTTCTAAAGGGTGGCATATTCCACAAACTTTTCAATCAATGCTTGAAGCTTGTTCTACTCCATAATATCATATTGAAGAACTTGGAAGCTCAACTTCTTAGATCTACTAGTGATCAACTCCTAGTTCTTTGTGCACTTTGGTGTGCCCTTGATCACCTATTTTGACTAGACAAAGTCTCTAGTAGCAAAATCCATGAAGTTCAGTGTTAGTGAGTCTGCCGCCCCTTGCTCCATCTTCTTATGGAAGTATGGTCTAATCTTCTCTAGGTCTAGTTCCACAATGGGCATATCATAATCTGTCATTAGCTTGAGCCACTCCTCACTGTCTTTCCTATGCACTTTGACCCATTTGAGGTCAATCTCAACTTCATGCATTTCTCTTTCTAGGATGTCTCTCCTATGATCCAGGCCCATCTTCCTTTTTTCCACTAGCCAATGATCATCCTTTACAAGGGCCAACTCATTCTCCCATGCCTTCTCTGGTATTTTGAGAATGGCCTTGAGCTTAGGATAGGTAATTCTATACAGCTCAGGGAATTGATGGAAGATCCTTTCCATGCCCTCTAACTGCTTTTGTATTTCTTAGAATTTATTAGCTATTGATACAATGTGGCCTATGCCCATGTCACCATTATAGAATACAAGTCTAAACCAATCTACCATATCCTTGGTCAAATTATTCATCTTCTCCATCTTGGAGAGTTCTTCTTGGGAGAGGAGTGGGGGCATAGAGGATGTAGTTGGGGCTTCTTCCTCCAGCAATGTCCATTATTGGATATAGGTGCTGAGGACCACCACTTATTCCTTCAGTTCCTCCTTAGAGTACTAATCCTTATTCATTTGTTCCACTATTGTGGCCACTGATCCATGGAATTCATCTATTTTCTACTCTCTTATAGCAGTTCCCAAGTTGATGGCGGAGATGTTGTAATTGACCCCTTCTCCTTTTTGTCATCTGGGTGGTTATCTGCATGGCTCTTGATCCTAATGCATCAATAGTGATGCAAGAACATACCCTTGGCTTCTTCTCTTTATTTGTCTTTATTTGTGCCCTAGAAAGTATAGCCTCGATTCAGGACTTTGGATCAATGAGGGCTGGGGTTTTCTTCTGTAGTTGCTTCTCGAGCCAATTAGGCATTTGAGTCTCCCCTTTTGGTGACTCATGACCACCTTCCTCTTTTTGCTCTTGCTGGGGTTGTTTCTCTTCATGACCTAGAGCTTCTTGCTCAATCCTATCTTCTTCTTCATCTGAGTCTTTAATGTGTATAGTATTGTCCCTTTCTGACTCAGTGATGGCAACATTCTCCTTGAGGATGTCCTCTATTTGAGGCCCCTTTTCTATTTCCTGCTCGAGCTATATGTGATGTTCTGGCTCAGGACTCTTCTAAGGAGCATCTTCTTCCTTCTTTCCTTCTTTCTCTAGTGGCACCTCTTCTTCCTGAATAGGGCCTTCATCTTTCCCAACTAGTGGAGGATCTTTGAGTATCTCCACATTGACTTGAGTGTCCTCTTTCTTCTCCTCAAAAGGCTACTTATCAGATTCAACTTCCTCTTTGATATCCCTGAGATGTTGGCACAACTCTTCCTCAAGTTCTTGGTCTAAGGTCTCTACCATATACTTTGCATGGAGAGCTTCAACATCCTCCTTTAAAGATTGTGACCTCTCCTCATCATTTTCCACCTTGTCAATAATCACACCCATTCTACCCTTGGGGTTCTCAAAGTAATCATCCTTGAAGGGATCCGATGGTTCCTCCATTATTCCCTTGATAGCTTCTCTCTACCATTTCTCCATTTCTTCTGATATTCGCATAGTTTCCTCCATCTTTGATGGTTTTGTGGGTGGTGGAGGAATAGGGAGGCCAACAACAATTTGGGCAATTACAGCTTGGATAGTGGGGTTCATTATAACCCCAAAAAGCTTTACTAGCATTCCTGGTATGTACCTAGCAAATGCTTTGGGCAAGGTGAGAGGAGGCATAGTTGATGTGGAAATTGAGGATACTATGGTAGAGAGAGTATGAAATGGTGGGGGTAGCAAGGAAAATGACAACAGGAATGTCATGGCCAAAGAGGAGTCTAGTACCATGATAGGGGCCATTGGTGAGGTGGAAGCAAGGTGGAAAAATATATCCATGATAGGTAGAGAGGAAATAGGTAGCACCTGAGATGCAAGGGGTGGAGGGGTAGCGACAATAGTAGCAGACGTAACAATTGGTGACTTTGGTTGTTCAACCTCCTCTTCTCCCTCATGTTGAGGATCCTCCTCGATGGTGGGCATCTCACTGAATCCTCTGGATTTCTTAGCCTTCTTTGAGGATTATCCTTTTGAGGCCTTCCATGTATAGACTTTGTGCTTTGCTTGGCACTCAAACACATCCTCTTCCTTAATATGGTTGCTAGAGGGGATTTGGGAGATTCTTCTACTGAGGGAATAGTTGTTACACTATCCATTTCACTTTTGAGCTCATTTATGAGCTCACCATATGTCAGTATGGCACCCTATGCCTTAAATTAGGTGATCTAAGCATCCACCCACTTCCTAGTTCTATTCTTGATGGGCCTTGTCACAATGTCAAGGTCATTGACCTCTTCTTCATCCCAATCAATCAATGGTAGTAGTAATTTGGCCACAATATCAAATATTTCATCGAGAATGGTATCCCCTTCCTCTACTATCTGGTCTGGCATCAAGAACAAGTTTATTGTCCACACAAACTAGGGTTTCATCCTCATGTAATGCCTCATTTTCACCTCCTTGTCATCTTGGTAGTTGGCCTAAAAATCTTTTATGTGAGGCAAGTGGGCATATTGTTTTCTGAAAAACTTCTTCAATTTTCTGTAGGGAAGCATCCTGGGTCTTACTGTGTAAAGGTCCAAATGATACTCCACTATTTCCTTTTCTAAGTATTCCATGCACTAGGCCATAGGGATAGTGTACGTGACTTTCCCAAATGTGAGATCATATGGAATTGCTACCTGGTGTTTGTTGCTCAATAGAGTGTGAGCATTTTGTAGGAGCTAAGAGACTTCCAGTATGATCATCCAATCAGTAGGGTACCGGGGTAGCTTGTAAGGACTTTTAGAGAAGCCCTCCATTCTGATGTAGGTGAATTTTGAGAACTGAATGAACAGGAACCCAAACCTTTGAATGAATGTGAAAGTACTATGTGAGACACTCTAAAAGTATCCTCCAAGAAGTATGATAATATGCCCAGTGAAGGAATCAGGAACCCTTTGGTACTCCCTCTTGAAGTTCTTGTATTGCAGTTGTGGGTAACAATCATATACCTTGAGTTCCCTACCTCCCGGGTTTGGATTTTTTACAACAAAGAGGCGTTTGTATGGGAATGCCTCTGCTAGCAAGTAGACTAGGTAGGATGTCATGTAAAACTATGACGTCTTTTTCACAGCCATGAACTATGTGTGCAAGTTTTCACTGATGATCTTGGCCCAGTGGAATTTTTCCTTTCCATGAATAATCTCTTAAATAAAATAGAACATCCATGCTTGGAAGAAGGATGCACTAGGAAGGCTTCACCTATGGACTGAGTAGATAGGTCCGCCAATACCTTGCCTTCATGATCTATAATTTTTTTGTTACCATTGTGCTAACACTCTCTACATGCCATTACAGGTTCTGGGGCCACAAGTGTAGGTGGGAAGCCAACTGCCTTGGCAATAATACTCTTTCGAATCTTTCATGCATTCTTAGTGATGGGGTTGCTTGTGATTCTTCTTCTAAATTCATCTATGTCCACATGTCCCAAGTTAGTATCTGATATTGAATCCCATATTAAGGTCACCTTAGAGGTGATTTCCACCCCATGGAACTGATATTTCATCTATTCTTTCTCCTCTTTTCCACTTAGTGCTTTGGTGGTTTTCTTTCCATTTTCTTTTTCTACAAACTGCCCCAATGTGCTCGCAACATATTTTGTAAATCCTACAAACAAAGGTGGATTAAGCATGTTAGTGAAATCCTGCAAAACAAAGGTTAAATTCAATAATTTATCTTTCAAATATTATAAAGTTCATTATTGCTCATCATTCTAAATCCATTTGAGTCAAATATAGCAATGCAAGCCCAAGGATGTGGGTTTCCCTGGGCTAGAAGTCATTTGGAGAAATCAGAAAGTAAACGGCATCAGGAGCACGACGACCTGCAAATGGCCACCAGTACTTATAATTCTGCATTTATAGTTTGGAGGTTCACTAATGATCCAAGGTATTAGGTACATTAGGAAATTCATCCATGAGGTTTGGAGGTGCTTGAACGATTGTTTGGCTTATATGGGCCCAAATAATCTAGATGTAGAGGACACCTTGGATGTTCAGTCTCGACCGTTGAGAAACAACAATGCAAAGAGATGGAAACCCACAAGGGGAATCCTACACGGTGGGGTCCACATTTGGTTGGATGGCTCAAGTGTTATCTCTTTGGTCTCAGCCACTTGGATTCTACGGGCAGGGATCATCTAAAAGATGTCATGCGAAGGCAGTTCAAGGAAAAAAAAACATGAGGTGGCAACCCATAGAGGTCGGCCCACATCAACAAGTCTGCAAAGCATCTTGTTAAGACTCCTTTTGTTCAAGGTAATTTGGATGGCAAAGGAAGGAACAAGCCTCACCATGTGGAAGGAAGGAAAGGCATGGCTATGTGCTAATAGTGGTTAGAAAATGGCAGCCCATAGGTGGCGGCCCACAAAGTAAGTCCCACAACACTATACTTAGTCATTTTCTCGCTAAAGAGGGCTTGAGGGGAAGCAAAGAAGTTAGGGTTTGCAAGGTAGACTGAGAAGGGTTCATGGATGTATTGAACGATGGCAAGGGTAGGGCAGCCTATGAGGAGACTTTCACATGATTTGGTTTGCAAGGACCTAAGACTTAGTGTTTTTTTCAAAGATCTTGAGGCGGCGCCGAGACATGTGGGCTCTACAAGGAAGGGAGAAGCAATGGGTTGGCTGCTCGTGATAAGCATTGGAAATAGTGGCGATGGGTAGTAGGTAACTCGGTGGAAACATCTTCATTAGGACTCTCAATGCAGGAAGTTGGCAAGAAATGACCATTCTAGAATGATGATAAAACGGGGGCCACCTGCATGCGTCAACCCGCAATGACGAATCCACATGGGTTCCAAGATTCAAGCTTCAGACTTAGGCTCTCTCTATTTGAGTTTTAGGTGGTGGTGAGGGGACGTCCGCCCACAAGGGAAAACCCACAAAAGGCCAAGGCCTTAGATTTTATGCTTGGATTTTAGATGGTTTAAATGGCAGTAATGAAGGTGCAGGCCACAAGGGCTCGAGGGATTTGGTGATGAATGACAATGAGAAGGTGAAGTCCCGCATGGCCCTTAGAGGCCAAGTTTGAATGATTCCCAAAGGTCTCTTTGTATAGGTTGAGGTGGAATTTGTTGTTCTATCAGTTGCTCGAAGAAGTTTTCAATTTTACCTTAAAGATTTATTGATTTTAAAAGATTTCATTGAAAAGAACATTTTTAGTTAGGTGATGGTGGACATACCCGAGAAACTCGAAGAATATGATGAATGCAACACTGGAAATCAGTTGGGAGATCATGTAGGTGGGAAGGTGACGGTGGCTACTTAGCTCTAACAACTTTTGAATGGGTGCAAGGTGAAAATAACAAATTGAAAGACCTATTTATATGAAAATGTGCATTAATGGCCCGCATTCATTACTCGTATGGCAGCTAGCAGGGTAGTTGGGCATGGGATTCAAAAAAATGGCGGTGAGAAAGTTGGGTCCTATAGGGTGGACGAAATCTCAATTGTTTTTGTTTGATGGTCCATGGATGAGGGCAAAAGGAAAGGATGCAGGACCCACCATCTGGGTGAACATCTTGCATCAATCATTGGTGGAATGACAGAAACAAGACAGTGTTGTGCATAGGGAAGTCTGCAAGGGAATACTCGCAAGAGGCAAAGGATACCAGCTTTAAAAAGAAAAGGGAAACCTGCCAGGAGAATCCCGCAAAGGCCTAGGACTTGGAAAATTCTTGGGTGGAAAAATTTGGTCAACTAAAGATGATGACTTTAGATTTCTTTGACCACTTGGAACTCAAAATTAGAGGGTACACAAAATGAGGCAAAGGAAAAAAGTGACCTGGTGTAGGTGAAAGGAGAGGGTCCCCATTCTGAATGGGGCATGTGTGCTATAGGCATAACAACAATTCTTTTTCCAAATTCCAATCACTTTATGCATGTATATGTTTGTTGGAAAACATTGTGCGTTTAATATCAAAGCATAACAGTAGATCTAGATTGTCATGGCATTCCAACACCAAGGTGATTGGAATGACATGACAAGCCATAGACAAGGAAATGAACTATTTCTATGTATGATTGCTTATATATGACATGCCATTGTGTTTTTGCAAACATATACTCACCTCACACTGTGTTTTCCAACTTGCAATCACAATATCCATGATCTTATATGTATTTTACCATTTACTTGAGAGTTTTGTAGATATTTTATGGTCTATGTTTCATTAAACCTAACAACGAGAATCCATTGCACATTGTGTTGTGTAAGCTTCCATGCATCATACCATAATTATTTTTAGAAGTGTATTCTCTATTGTGCACTTCAATGCTTTTGTTCTATTGCATTTTTATTCTTTTTGAGGGCTACAAATTGTAAGGTAACAAATAGTGATCAAGTAAGATTGAAAGATAATTTTCATTATTTGTTTTATTTCTTGCATTACAATGAAAAGATTAATATTACTATTAGTTTGTTGTGATAACTTTGGAACTTTATGGATTGAGGACTGGGAAGCAACCCATATCCTCCTAGGTAAGATTCAAAGATTGTCTTCACTATTCTGATTCATTTATTGCATTATAATGAAATGATTAGTCTTTTGAAATAGATTTTTTTCTTTATGGGGTTAATTTACATTGTTTTGTCTTGATATTGTTATTTCCTCTTTGTGCCATTCACGCAAAATGATCATAGGAACTAGTCTCAGGTGAATTTATAAACTAATTTAAATAATTTTCTTCCCTCTCTTTTCCAAGCAACACACCATTTGTTACATATTTCCCATTTCAACTACTAGAAGAAATTTGTAAATCTAGAATACAAATATGCAAGTTAGACATTAGAGCTTATAATATACCTGCTTTGTTGTATCGATATAGAGTTTGAATTTAAAGGCATGCTAAGCTCAAACTAGGATAATCTATAAGTATTTATAATCTTCAACTTAATACACATATCCAATATGTCCATGCATGAGGGTATACACTAGAATAAATATTGACTATTTAATACTGCTACATGCTACTGATTCCCAATTATGACCCTATTTTACATGCCAATAAAAGTAGCTTTCCACAACCTAATAGAAGAAATCCCTGAAATATATGTTCCATTTGTCTTTGTGATATATGATAACCTTGTTTTATATTTTTGCATAGATATGAGTTTCTTGTGATATGGATTGTACAATAGCGATGTAGAGTATAATTGTGGTTATGATTGAGGACATAACTTCTTAGGAAATTTTCTGATGGAAGGTCAACTTGATATCATGTTTGGATTGTTGTAGTACTGACTTAATGGATTTATGTTGTAGGATTTTCATAATACATATTGCTATGTTTTTTAATAATTATGTATGTTTAATTCTAAAGTTACATAATTTTCATTGGTGAAAGTTGTCTATTTGAACAATAGCATAGCACATTTTTTTCTTTTTTTATTGAATTAAAGTTTTTGAGAAAAATACAGAGAACCATGGCTATGAGAAAACAATAGCCATAACTAGTAAAACTACATAGCAACCATCTAATTAAGATACATATTAGCCCTCCAAAGAAGGGAAAAATTAAAATAGAAACAAAAATAAATCTATCACATGCCAAATGGGACTAAAGAAAGAGAAAACTGTAAACTAAAACAATCCCAATTGAACAGTAACCAATCGAAGCGTTCAACTGCATGAGTTCTAGTATTGGATTTGATATCCAATTGATCATCCATGTGGTTGATATTATGATGTATGTCCTTGAAGCATTGATAATTGAATTTGTTAAAACTTCCCTCAATACATCAAAAAATTATCCAAGCAGGTTCAGTCTAAGCCAACTTACAGTTCTGAACAAGAATCATGGAGGCTTAGTGTGTGACATCTCCAACCTAAGGCATAACACAAAGTTAATGGATTTTTTTTGTGAGTAGTATCATAAGGGTATTATTTTAGGTCCTACGAGGTTAAATTTTTTGCTTTGTACACTGTAACTTTTTGAACTTACGATGGATCTATATTGCATTAGGAAAAACATAAGTGCCATGGACGGATCTTAGTCAACCTGATTGGCTGATTGCATATTCATCAACATAAGCTGGACAATACTATATAAAGTTCAAATTATGTAGACAAGGAAATTAACTATTTTTGTGTATGATTGATTATCTATGGGTTTCCACTGTGTTTTGATAGGCATATACTCATGTCACACTATGTTTTCGAACTTGCAATCATATTGTGCATATATATGCTTGTTGGAAAACATCAAGTGTTGACTATCAAAGCATAATAGTAAATATGGATTGTCATGGCATTGCAACACCATGGTGATTGGAATTCCATGACAAGCCATAGAGAAGGAAATGAACTATTTTTGTGTATGATTGCTTATCTATGGGTTTCCACTGTGTTTTGGAAAACATATACTCACCTCACACTGTGTTTTCGAACTTGAAATCATATTGTGGATGTATATGCTTGTTGGAAAACATTGGGTGTTTACTATCAAAGCATAATAGTAAACATGGATTGTCATGGCATTGCAACACCATAGTGAATGGAATGCCATGAAAAGCCATAGACTAGGAGATAAACTATTTTTGTGTATGATTTTTTATCTATGGGTTGCCACTGTGTTTTGGCAGACGTATACTCACCTCACACTGTGTTTTCCAACTTGCTATCATATTGTGCATGTATATGCTTGTTGGAAAACATAAGGTGTTTACTATCAAAGAATAATAGTAGTTATGGATTGGTATGGCATTGCAACACTATGTTGATTGGAATTCCATGACAAGCTATAGACTAGGAAATGAATTGTTCTATGTATGATTGATTAACTATGGGTTGCCACTATGTTTTGGAAAATATATACTCACCTCACACCAGGTGTTTCCCAACTTGGAATCATATTGTGCATGTATATGCTAATTGGAAAACATAGAGTGTTTTCTATCTAATAACAATAGTAAATATGGATTGTCATGGCATTACAACACCATGGCAAATGGAATCCCATGACAAGCCATAGACTAGGCAATGAATTTTTTTTGTGTATGATTGCTTATCTATGGGTTGTGATTGTGTTTTTCCAGACATACACTGACCTCACACTATTTTTTCCAACTTGTAATCATATTGTGCATGTATATGCTTGTTGGAAAACATCAGGTGTTTACTATCAAAGCATAATAGTAAATATGGATTGTCATGGAAATGCAACACCATGGTGATTGGAATGCCATGACAAGCCTGTAGACTAGGAAATGAACTATTTCTATTTTTAATCTATGGATTGTCATGGAATTCCAAGACCATGGTGCTACAATGCAAGACAATTCATATTTACAATTATGCAACAACACCTTTGACTTTCGACGTTTATCAATTGTGCAACAAGAACTTTCACTTTTGACCTCTCAGTTGTGCAAAAACACCTTCCATTGTTGTCTTTGTTTTATCAAATTCTTGTCTTTTAGATTGTAGCTCTCTCCAAACAACATTAAGCTCCTTTTCTTTTCACTATGACAACTTCTTCTTGTGTTTTAATTCCTTTTCTAAGTGGTTAATTTTAGTCTTCAATTGTTTTTCCCCACTTTGAGCATTTCCAACTATTGTTTTTGCAGTGTGTTTATGATTAGAGTATGTAGATGTTTCTTTTCACAAGCTCGTTAGGGAACTTGTCTACTTTTTTGGATAAGACTTTCATTCCTCCATCCAACTAATTCTCTTTTTCTGAACTTAGATCTAGTTTTTCCTTTTCCTTATCATCCATTTCCAATTGTATTTGTTCCATAGAATTGCTAACTTCAAGAATGTTTTCCTTCATTTGTTTAACTCCACTTATAGCATCATCTCTCTCTTTCTTTTCTTGCAAAAAATCATATGTAATAGAAAACCTTTTGAGTTAATCCACTTCTGCATTGCCATTTTCCCTTTGCACATACTGCACATGCTCATTCCCCCACTTCTCATGAGAAGGAACAACCTCTTCAATCAATACATTATCTATCTCATTCACTTTGGTCCACTTCTTTCCAAATTTTTTTAGAGTAGATTCCTTATTTTCATTACATTTTCTAGTACATCGTCATATTTTTTTATTGCTACCATGTCATACAATTCTCATAGAAAATATTTTTTTAGATTTTGTCAGATTTCTTGTAGGAAAATAGATAACCTACAAGTGGGATGACAAATGTGATAAATCTTTCTAGTAGATCAAAGATTATTTACTAACACCTCCAGTGCTCATGCTGCTGATACCAAACAAAGAATTGATCCTATACATCTCAACAACACCAACAACACTATGAGCTCTTTTAGTACAACATGTGAAAATGGAAAGGAAAGAGTCATATAATACATCAACAAAACCTTGGTAGGATATGAAATGAACTATTCTCCCATTGAGAAGGCATGCCTAGTAGTAGTTTTTGCTTCACAAAAGTTCAAGCACTACATGTTGTCACATCAAATCAATCTCATTGCAAATATTGATCCATTAAAATACCTGTTATCCAAACCAACCCTCATGGGAAAAATGGCTAAGTGGGTGATGATCTTGATAGAGTTTGACATAGAATATGTGGAGTGCAAGGAAATCAAAGGACAAGTGATCACATGCCAACTAGCAGAAGCACCTATCTATGTTGAGAACCCTTTGATATTTGAGTTTCTTAATGAATCAATGTTCCTTATCAATTTCACAACTAAGCGGAAAATGTACTTTGATGGATCATTCACCCAACATGGATCTAGAGTAGGCATTATTTTCATCATCCCAAAGTGATTGCATCCCAAAGTCATACAAGATATCATTCCCATGTATTAACAACATTGTTGAATACAAATCCCTAATCATAGGTCTTGGGATAGCAGTTCAGTGGTAGATTTAAGAGATGAAAGTCTATGGAGACTCACAGCTAGTTATCAACCAAGTTAGTGAAAACTATCAAACTAAAGATGATAAGCTCACTCCTTATAAGAAGATGGTGGATAATCTCAAAGACCTTTTTATAGACATAAGTTTTGAGAAGATTCCTCGCATGAACAATAGAGCAATAGACACCATGGCAACAATTGGACCATTTCTAGACATGTTGAACAACATCCTCCAATATGAATTCTTGGTAGAACAGCTTCTCATACCAACTTTCCAAATCCATAAATCTGAATCCATGTTTGTCATTGTTGGTCCTTGATCCCCATGGTATCATGACAATTTTACTTACCTTAACAAAGGAACCCTGCCATCGAAAATCACCTTGAACCTTAAAAAGAACTTTGTCAAAAAGGCATCCTGATTCGTGATCCTAGGTGATATCCTTTACCATCGAAGCATCAAAGGGACATTACTATGATGTCTTAACCAAGAGGAAGCCTTAAATATTTTACAGAAGTACATGATGGCATATGTGGGTCCCATTCTAGCAGTATGACATTGGCTAAGAAATTGCTGAGGACGTGGTACTATTAGCCAACCATGGAAAAAGAAGCTCATCAGTATGTGTGGAAATGCATCTAGTGTAAATAGCAAGGGGGTCTAATTCATGCTCTAGCTCAAGAATTGCAACCAATGATCACACCATGGCCTTTTTTGCAATGGTGACTTGACCTCATAGGAAAAATCACTCCAACCTCATCCAACGGCCATAAGTTTATCATAACTGCCACTGAGTACTTTACTAAGTTGGTTGAATCCATTCCTATGACCTACATAACGGGGAAGCAAATAGCTAAATTTATCTTGAATTGCCTAATTTTCTTTTATGGTGTTCCACAAACCCTCATCTCAAACAATGAAACACCATTCAAGAACTAGGATGTAAAGGAGCTATGCCAAAAATTCAATATCTAACACTAATTCTCTACCCCGTACTATCCCCAAGGTAATGGCCAAGCAAAAGCAATGAAAAAAACTATCCTGAAAATCCTAAAGAAAATAGTTAATGAAGCTAGTCTTGACTGGCATCTACAGCTAAATATCGCTCTTTGGCATTATTGAACCAGTATCCACATGCCTACAGGTGCAACCCCTTTCTCTTTGGTCTATGGATTAGAAGCCATACTGCCTATTGAGGTTGAGCTCCCATCATTGCAAGTATCATTGCAAAACCTAATAACTAAGGAAGAATACAGAGTGTCTCAACTAAATGAACTAGAATTCTTGGATGAATGTTGTCTTGATACTCTTAATCACTTGCAAGTATATCAAAACCAACTGAAATAGAGCTATAACAAGAGAATCAAATGTCGGTCATTCTAGGTAGGCGATCTTGTCTTAAAGCAAAATCAAAAAAATCTTACAAATCAAGACAACTAAGGAAAGTTTAAGCCTAACTAGTTGGGTCCCTTTGTCATCGCAACAAGCTACGAATCAAGAGCATACCGACTGTAAACCCCTAAAGGTGAACCCTTGTAGGATTCAACCAACAACTTGCATCTCAAAAAGTTTTATGCCTAGTCTTAAAGGGTATAAATCAGAAAATACAAAAAAATCATAAAATAATCAAAATCCAAAAAAATGAGAAAAAGGATTGAAAAAAAAATTAAAGAAAGACCTCTAGTGAAAACCACTTCGGTGGCACTTTGGGAAAGTACCTTGGTGAAAAACTGACAAATAGGTGCCTTGCATAAATAAAGCATCTCCGTCTATTCTTTGGCTCTTTTTCCCTATCATTCTTTGCATCGCCATTTATCCCTCATCTATGTCCTTATCATGGCTTGTCACTGTAAGGTCTCACGAACCCTTTGGCACAACTTGGCATATTCCCAAGGTTAGTCTACCTTGCCTTTATCGAAGTGGGCTAACATGTCACACTAGGGGAATTTCATTATGAGTCACAATTGGGTTCTTGTATATCTTGAGGTCATCTGACATCTTATTAGAAAATCCAAAAACATTAGCAAAATCTTGTATAGCTAAAATCCAAAATCATTTGCAAAATTATAAAGGAAAAATCCAAAAAAGTAAATTCCTCTTGTCGAACTATATCATCTCTGAGCTTGAATGTAGGAAAATCCATCATTGATGTGCTCTCAAGACACTCTAGGTCAGTCCTTTAGGATTCCATCATAATAAAATTTTGTCTCTCATCTATTCATATATTCATCTTGTAAATGGGTCAAGTCAGTCAAACTGCATTGTCTCTGCGTGTATAATGTAGGCAAGGCTAATCTATGATCAGCCCCTGAGGCCCCTAGCATAGGTCTTTAGGTTAGGTTCTTGGTCAAATTTTGGAAATTCTAAGAAAACTCATAAACATTTGTAAAACCCTAGAAAATCCCTAAACATTCAAATATTCAAAAAAACCAAAACATCTAAAACATCCAAATATTTAGAAAACACAAAAACATTTGAAAATAGAAAATCCAAAAACAATAGAAAACATTCAAAAGACCTAAAAAGCATCAAATATCTCAAAAAACCTTAAATAGCCTCAGAAAATAAAAAAATCCTAAACATTCATATAAACTTTCAAAAAGACCAAAAATAGCCTCAAAACATTTCAAAAATCCCAAAACATTGAAATATTCTAGAAAATCCAAAACCCATCCATCCCATCTCACTTTCACCCGCAATAAACTTTCATCCATAATAAAATGATCGTCACCTTCAACCTTTGGCAAAATAAGTAGAAAGCAAGTGTAGTAAGTTGTAAAGTGCAAATCCAAAAGTCAAAATCTAAAGTCTAAATCATAGGTTAACACATCAGTGAAGTTTAAAGCAATGAGTCATTTTAGCATCATTGTCCTAGCATCAAACAACTCTCAGATCAACATGTCCTAGGATGTATCCTTCCTGCGATGGATATCAGCATCAGACATCACCTTAGCTAAACTTAAACTAAGCAAGAGATATAAATAACACTAACTATTTTTCTTTGATCTTTTTTTATGATTTATCTTAATGACCCATTCCAAGGGCCTCTCGATGATGTCTAAAAAAATTATTTAGAGAGAAAGGAATGGGGCATCAATAATTATCTTTTGTTTTTTGTGCTTGTGGATAGTCTTGTAAAATAATCTTGGTGCATACTTGCTTAGTTTGTGTAGGAAGGTTGTTTGTATTATGTTGTTGACTATTGCATATGCTTTGGTACGATATATTCTAAGCTTCTAACTTGCATTCCAACAAAGGTTTTCATATGTCAAGGTGTGAACAAGAACTATCATATATTATTGTCGAGTCAAATTCCATTACACTAGATACAACACTATCTTGGTTATCAACACCTTGATGCATCTTGTCTATGTGTTATATGAAACAATAAGGAATGATGAAAAATCCAAATCCTGAAGTGTGAGAATCTCATCCTACATTTTCATCTTGCATTTTGCATCATATCATCACCATCTCTAATAAAGTCTCAATGGTTCAAGGACTTGTTGGATCTTTTGAATCAATCATCACAATCGATAGTTATTCATTCTTTATTCTTCTATCTTCTCTTCGTGCTAACCCGGTCTCATGACAGTCAACAAAAACATCATCAATGCATCCACCCTACATCCACAAACCATCAACAAACATGCATCTCATAGCATAATCATAAAACATCCATTAGCATAATCATAGCATCCATCTCATGATCGTATCACATCATACATTTTGCATTATCATTTTAGTTGTGATGAATAATATAGATTTTTTATTCTAAGCATCTTAAATTGTTGTATATCATAAGTATTTGCATCATTGACATCCATATGCATACATGATCATCTCATCATAAAACATGCATACAAAATAT
Source organism: Sequoia sempervirens (assembly GCA_007258455.2). NCBI lineage: Eukaryota > Viridiplantae > Streptophyta > Pinopsida > Cupressales > Cupressaceae > Sequoia > Sequoia sempervirens. The sequence continues at coordinate 546,984,288 of VDFB02047230.1, forward strand.
ACAAAAAGAAATACATTCACATCATTTGCATCCATAACATCTGCATATCATAATTATTCATCCATATCATACCAGAAAAAAGATAATTAAAAAGAACATAACATTGCATCCATCCATATCATGATCATCACATATCACATGGGCATACATGATAAAGTAAATGCATCCATATCATATCCACCCATACATGAAATAAAGTGAACACATCATAGCATAAATCATTCATATATGTATCATATATATGTTGGATGTTTCTAATATGTGGTTGTCATTGATGTCAACACTATTGGCATTAATGTCTTTAAGGCTGTATATGTCAAGGATATTGAGAAAATTGTAATAAAATGAGTTGCAGGTTGTCAGTGATGAAGTGAAGTTCAGTCTATTAGTTAGCTCATTACGGTTGTGGATTAAATGGTTTGTTTTCAAGTATATCTATTTTATCCATGTTAAGTTTCAGATATCCACATGAAGATTTGATCGAGTCATGAGGTTTTGTGTTCTGACCATTTTTTTGTTGCTTCAGTTGGTGTTCCTAAATAAAGATGATGTGATTCTAGTAAGTTCAGTTTTTGCAGATGCTTCTCTGGTGATTCATGATGTTTTTGGATGTTTCTAGATTGTGCTCTATTTGTGTTGCATGTCTACATTGATCGTTGTGCTTGTGATTGGTGATTTTCTCTTGCATGTTCATGTTTTTCATGTTCATGGACGACAAGGTGATGGTAGCGTGTTGTGGATCTTTGTGGAATAATTTTTGAAGGTGTTTCATGTTTGAGGATTTTTTTTGGGTCTTCATTATGTTTTGGCTAACATTGGTTGATTCACATTGATATTTTTTATTGATTTGGGCCAACAGTTTGTATTCATTTTATTATTTTGTTGAAGCTAACATATAGCAATGCAATCTCTTGTTGTGGATATATATAAGTGATTTTTTATTCCATTTGATGGCATGCATGTGTGTGAGATGTTAGAATAATGTCCTAATCATTCAAAGGAAAAAGAAGAGTGTGAAGAAATGTTCATGGGCTTAACCAAAACTGTAATTAGGCATTAACAAATGCTATTTTCTCATTTCAAAATCCTACGTATGTAATCCAAATGTTTCCGTAAGACAATGTGTCTTCCTTTGGGCAGTAATCCTTGTTGTATTTGAGCAGTGAGCTGTAGACAGTGTGCCTGAATGCATGTGCATTCCCCATTTATTCCTCTTTATAGTTTTAATACTGTATAATCTTGTGGATTGACCTCCACCATGGTTTTTCCCCTAATAGGGTTTCCACATAAAAAAATTCTTGGTGTTATGTGTGTTTCTGATGTGTTGATGATTTATTCTTTCATGGTTTTTAATCAAATCTAAGAATAAGGTTAATAAGTTTAATAAGTTTTAATTTTTGTGACAATAGATGGGCAAGTTCGTTGATGTCACAACTTGCATCATTTAGTCAATCAATTATCGAACTGGGTGTGTCTCAAAGCTATATGCGATAATGATGTCTGTCAAGGACTTTTGGGGGGGTTTGCATTGTAAATAGTGACTTCAGGTCTTAATTTGGCTCCTTTAGGAGCTTTCAAGAGCTTCTCAAGAGCTCTCAGGAGTTGAACTTTAGCAACTAATTCCTAAGAACTAATTCAATCTTACTTCCTAACTTAAGGTTTTGTCGACTTATTTCTGACTTCATTTGGCTTGATTGAGACCAATTCATAGAAAAGACTAAAATTTGTCCTAATTCTTAATCTAGAATTCAAAATCCAAATTTAATTCTAATTTACTTCGAAAGAAATCTATCTTAATATTTGCTAGAAAATAAATCCTATTTTAAAGAACATAAATGAATTGCAAGGAATAATGATTAAACTAGAAAACATAAATACTAATTTCCATGAACATATTTCCAACAAACTTCAATTCCATCTTTCCATAAATTCCCATCATTGCTTGAATTTAACTTAACAGATAATCACCAAACTTAATTCTTGCAAACAACATCTAAAACTGATTATCTTAATAAAATTTATAATGAATCTAAAAAACCATTCTAATTATGATAAACTAAACTTAAGATCGAATCAACCATAATTGTTGAAAGCGTTTCAAACTAACTTAGCATTTTAGTTTTAACATCTAACAATTCAGATTCAATATTAATGAATAGAAATAACATGAACACAAAAAATACCAAACAAGATCAATTCCTTTGGTTGAGTGGGCCCTGCTCTTCTTCAGGTAAGAACTCTTAACACAGTAATTCAAGTTAACTTCTTTTCTTCATTCAGATTGATCAAATCAGGACATAGAGCAGAGTATTGTCATCATTACAAGATTTCTTAGCTTGAAAATTATCTAACTTTTGTCTAAAACTAAAACATGGATATTTATAACTATATCTTATTGAATTCACAACATGGCATGTAACTTCCAAAATTCAAGGCGTCCAAACTAAATATTTAAATAAAACTAAAACATAACTAAAACAGGAGTAAAAGACGACTAAGAATAGACATAGAGAAATATGCTAGATCAACACTAGGACTAGAGTTCCCAAACTGACTACAAAGAAGCTGATTTGGACTTGAGCAATTCATCATCTAGCTGGGCCAATCAATGGCATTATTATCTTCCTTGATTAAATAGGGATTTTAACTTCATCATTAGTCTTTTAAATACCCTGAATAAAACCCTTAAGAAAATGATACCAATTATGGCAGTAAAAGATTAAAACTACATAATTATCTTATCAACATCATCACAAAAGCAACGCATTTAACATAAACCATTACCTCAAATATATCTACAAAATTAGCCAAACATAAAGCAAAGTAAGTAAATATGTTAGTCTATAGTCTACTACCAGTCATGTTAATTAACAAAAATAACGCCTTTTAAACATAAAATTATTTATCTAAAAGTATCCCTGAGCCTCTCATCATTCTTCCCCACTTGTTGTGAACAATGTCCTCATGGTTCTATGTCAAGAATTATGGTGGTTTATTTATACTTGTTTACTACCTCCATCCAAATGCAACAGTCGAACATGCCTTCCCTCTATTGGTGTCACAATCTGGTATTGAGTGCAAAGCCATGGTTTTGTCTTAGCTTTTCAAACAATGGTCTTATCACTTCCTCAGGAACATTGGGTGATTCCCTGAGCTTTGGAGAGGGCATATTGGCATTCTGAACTGCATGGCAACCCAAAATTCTTGTTGATGTTCAATCAAAGTGTTCACATGTTTGAATCATATCAAGCTCCATCTGAGATTGTTTGGGCTTATTGGATCTCTTTTTCTTACTGACTCAGGAATGAGTTGATATCTTTCCTCACAAGAATGTATTGCCAATGGGGGAAGTGTCCCTTCTATATTCTAGAATGTAGATATACTATTGAGAAATTTTGAAACATAAAAAGGATTAACGTGATTTAGCCTTCCCACTGATCGTACCATTTTGATATATTTCTTTACATGTCAATTCGAGCCTCATTGGTAAACCATACTTTTTCTGAGCCTCCTTACATTTTTCCATTCTACTTGACCATTCAACCTAATTCTACATTAAGGAGACAAAGGACCTAATTTGTAGCTCACCAATATAAACATTTAACAGAGAATCATCATTATCTCCCATTAACAACCTATGCTGGAAAAACTCACACATTTGATTTTGAATATCAGGGTGGCTATGGAAGTAATCATGCAGAAAACCTTTATCATTGTGATAATCTAGGATTCTCCTTAAAATTAATTGATTAAGTTTCTATTGTAGAAACTTTTCTCTGAGAAATAAAGCATATACACCCGTTGGTCTTCTCATCGACAACATTGCAAAACTTATCTCTATTGCTTGCTCAAGTCTTCTTTCAATTTCATTTTTTTCTTCTTCTAATATTTGTACCTTCTTTTTTAGCTGATCATTTTCATGCTTGAATTTTAGGGCTGCCAAGGAGAGATATCTAGGCTAAGTCTTTGGTGGAACATCTGATGGAATATAAGATGGAATGAGAGGCAAAGTAAGGTAGCATGGTGGGGCCACGAAAGTAGAGGCTTCTTGAGAATAAAACCTCATAGATTGTTGTTTTAATTGCTATTCTTTTTGCTGCAATTCTTCTTTTAATTTTATAATTTCCTTAGCATTTGCTAATGCTTGCACACTAGCTTGTTGTAGAGCCTCCTCAATTTTATTCAATTGCTCTCTATACCTTGTTTCTCTTTGTTCAATTTCCTGATTTTTGTTGAGGGACTATTGTAATTCCTCTTCTTTTCTTCTCAATTTATCTTCAAGGAATTTGATCATATTCTTCTTTTCTTGTTCTAATTCAGCTTCCATTCTAGAAATTTTCATAGCCCTTAACAATTCCTTAGTTTCTATTTCCTCTTCATTTATTTTTTCATAATTTATTCTTCTATAATCAATGATTCTTTTCCTTTTCTTTTCCCATAAGTCAGAGAAGGTGTAGGGGATCTTATGGTCTCTTCTTGTTCAAATTCCTCTGATGCTTCTTGCTCTTTAAATTTTGTGTTAGACTCTTTAGCAGAGTCATGGACTTCAACAACAAGGGTTCTTTTAGGAGTTTCCATTGGGCCTTCAGGAGGGCTTTGAGGTTGTTCAGGAGAATGCATTGGTGTTCCTCATGGGCTGCAATAGTTTCTTTCAGGCTTTTAGAAACAAGAGTTTGAATTGTAGGTATCTCTTTAGGAGTGGACACAAAGGTCTCAACATGGCTAGGGCTCTCTTCATTCAAATCTTTCTTTTTTATTTTTGGAGCTAGTACGAGTTACCCTAGAGGATTCCTATAGTTTTCTCTTACCCCTTTTCTATTTTCCCTTAGAAGATTCACCTTTCTCAACCTTTGACCTTTTTGTTGCTGACCCTTTTGTGGGTTTTCCTTTTTTCTTTTCAATGGGTGCAAACAAAAATTCTAACCATCCCTGTTTCCTAGATTCTTTTTTTAAGAAATGATGCTTAATTATTAAATGAATTAACCCCTCGTATTTAATGGAAGACTCACCTCTAGATTTTACTCTTGAAATCATGGAAGCAATTGGTTGAAACCAAAATTTTGGAAGATTTATTCTAGCAGAGGGTTTTGTCTATCCATACCTTAAATGTATCAATAGTTGCATTCCTGGCCCTAATATAGTGTCATACTGTCCTTCATAGGTGAAGAATTTCTTGAGCCACATTGTAGTAGTTCTCCATGGTTCGTCTAAACTCTGACAAGCCATTCCACATTGGTCTCCCTTATGCATTAGAATTTCTGGCCTCCTTTCTGGTTCTTGGTGAAATGTTGCCACCAGTTTTTAAACTTTACTCAGCCTTTGTTAACTAATTTTCCCTCAGTTGGAATTCTCAAAATTTCACTTAATATTTCTGTAGTGACTTCAATGATTTCACCCCTTACTCTAGTGACATTTACATGAAAATTTCTCATGAATTCCTCTATGATTTCTAGCTGAAAAACTTCATATTTTATTATAAAATCCAGCCATCCAACTTTCGTCAACAATCTCTTGGTTTCAGAATCAAGATTGAAGTTTTCTAGCTTTGCATTCCTCTTGTTCCTCATTTCTTCCTATCAACAATGGTGGACTTCAACTAGTAGACTGAATTACTTAAAAATATTTAGAATGATCTTTCCTTATTTTTGGAGCAGCCATTTTGAAAATGACATGACGTGTCATTAATTTCTTGCATTAACTTCCTTTACTGCCCCAGATGATTCACATGCCACAAATTGTAGTTGCAATTTTAATTCACAAGGTTGGCAATGTCTTTTACACATGTCAACATGAACTTGGAAAGATTTTTGAAAAGATAGGTAAATCATAATATGATCCGTAATTATTACTGACATCATCCAATATCACATCATCCCTTATATCAACTATCCCACCGCTTTTTGAAATGATTAAAAGTTATTTATTATCATTATTAATAACAATATGGCAAAGATGTCTAAAATTATAATTATTTACCTATTTTACATTAGTCTAACTACTTTAGAAAATAATATTCGAGAATAATATTCACAGTAAATGCGCACCTCTATTTATTTCAAGCCTTTGAAATTTTCAAGAGCCTTCATGAGTTCTTCAGGAGGCTTCAAGAGCTCTTAGGAGCTTTGGAATTTTAGGAGTCTTCAGGAGCTATCGAGCCAAAAAAAGTTTTTAGTCTTCAGGATCTTCAGGAGCCTGCAGGAGCTTTTTGGGAGCTCTTTAGGAGCCTTTAGAAGCTTTTAGGAGTTAACTTAGATAAACCACCATTACTGGTTTTCAGTCATCTTATTATTATTATTGTTTTTTAAAGTAAACCGCCAATTGCTAGTTTTCAATTTACTTCCTTTTTTCCCAAGGTAAACTGCCATTTGCTGGTTTTCAATTTACCCTATTTATTCATGACTTCTTCAAAGGTTCAAAGATATTCTCTCATGGAAGAGATATCTTCCATGAGAAAATGTTCAATTATGTGTTGTAGATCATCTAAAAATTCCTCCTTTGATGCGGGCTTATGATATGTTTTCAGTCGATGACCATTAACTAGCATAACTCTCTTTTCTCCATCAATTGGTACTAATTAGAAAACTCCATTTTCAAATACCTAATCTATCTCATAGGGTCCTAACCATCTTGTATGGAATTTCCCTTTAAACTCTTCAAACTTGGAGTCAAATATTAATGCTCAATCTCCCTCCTTGAATTGTTGAGACACAATATGTTTATCGTGCCATTCCTTTCTTTGCTTCTAAATTACCTCTATATGTTGAAGAGTCTCCATTCTCATCTCATCAAGTCTGTTGAGCTACAAAATTATACTTTTCTTAAACTCTAGTAAATCAATTCCAACTTCTACTACAGTTTTCAATGTTCTTAATTCAAATTCTATTGGCATGACTGGTTTCTTCCCATACACAAGTTCATATGGAGAAAATCTAGTTGTTGTTTTCCATGTGGTATTATAAGCCCATACTGCCTCATCTAACCTCTCTTCCCAGTCTGTTTTCCTTAGAGAATAAGTTTTTGTCAAGATGTTCTCCAATTATCAGTTAGTGACTTCAACTTTTCCATTCACCTGAGGGTGATACGGTGAATATTTCCTATGGGTCATTTGGTATCTTTGCAAAAAGGCTTCCATCATTACTGATACAAACTATGGCCCTTTGTCTAAAAAAATTTCTCTTGGTTCACTAAATCTCTGAAGGATTTGCTTGTACATAAAATCTGCAACATTATCCTCTATTGTTGTTGGTAATGCTTTCACCTCATCCCATTTTGTTGCATAATCAGTACAAACAAGTATGTAATTCTTCCCTTTTGAGGGTGGATCAACAGGTCCCACAAAATTGATTCCCTATTTTTCAAATGGTTCCAGAGCTATTTGTGGTTGAAAGGGAATCTCCATGGTTGGGGTGGGTCTTCCCATCCTCTAACATTCATCACAATGTTTAACAAAGAATGTAACATCCTTTGTCATTGATAGCCAATAGTAACTAGCTCCTAGGATTTTATGAACTATTCTTACCACCAAATAGTGTCCTCCTTTAGGTTCATGATGACAGGCATTTACTACATCATAGACATCTAATTTAGGTACACATCTGCAAAGAACATGATTAGGCCACAATTTAAATAAAAGACCATTAATCCACTGAAATCTAGAACTTTCATGAATCAACCTCTCTTTTTGTTTATGATTGAAGTGACTTGGGTACTTCCTTGTTAGAAGGTAATTTTCCAAATTAGCAAACCATGGTGGATGAAATGATATTGCAAATAAATGCTCATCTAGAAAATTTTCATCCACTGGCTCTTGATTCTCCTGCAATACAATTCTAGAAAGAAAATTAGCTACAACATTTTCTTTTCCAGGCTTATCTATGATTGTAACATCAAATTCCTGCAACAACAGTAACCATCTAATAATGCGTCCACCTACTACAACCTTGTTCATAAAATATCTAATTGCAGCATGGTCTGTATGTACATAAAGTTTGTAACCTGTAATATAATGTCTAAATTTGTTTATTGCATATACTATAACTAAAAATTCCTTTTCTATTGTATAATTTTGTTCAATAGGATTTAATTTTTTGCTAACATAATAAATTGCATGCATGGCATCATTGTCATTTTTTTTTCCTAATACTGCTCCAATATCCAAATTGGATGCATCAGTATGTATGTGGAATGGTTCTCCCCAAATAGGTCCTTTAATAATTGGAGAAGTCGTTAAAGCTATTTTAATTGTCTCAAAAGATTTTTGAAAATATTATGTCCATACAAACTCCTCTTCCTTCTTGAGCAAGGCAAAAAAGGGTCCAACAATTTTACTAAATCCTTCTATAAATCTTCTATAATATCCCGCATGCCCAAGAAAATTTTGAACACCAGTTTGGTTCTTAGGGATTTCAATGTTCTGTATGATCTCAACTTTCTTGGGATCTACCTTTATCCCCTCTTTTAAGATGTGATGTCCCAAAACTATACCCTTCGTCATCATTATTAAAAATTTTTCATGATTTAAGGACAACTTGTGATCTTTACATCATTGCAAAACTTTTTTTAAGTTTTCAAGGGATTCCTCAAATGTCTTTGCATGAATGGTAAAGTCATCCATGTATACTTCGACACATGTAGTGGTGAAGTCTGCATAGATAGCAAGCACTTCTCTTTAAAAAGTGGCTGGTGCATTACACAGTCCAAATGGTAAACTGTATAAGTGTATGTACCCCAAGGACAGGTAAAAGAATTTTTTCTTGATCTTCAAGGGCTACTTGGATCTGATTGTATCCACTAAATCCATCAAGAAAAGAGAAGTAATTGTTTCATGTTAGGTTATCAAGTACCTGGTTGATGAATGGCAATGGGAAATGGTCCTTTTTTGTTGCTTTATTCAATTCTCTATAATCAATGCACACTCACCACTTACCATTTTTCTTTGGTACAATAACCAATGGATAAACCCACTAACTATCTGATATTGGGTAAATGAATCCCACTTTGAGCAGCTTCTCTATTTCTTGTTTAACAATGTCCAGAAGAATAGGATTAATTCACATTTGACCCTGTCTAATTGGTCTTACATTTTTAGTGTATATGTGATGACTACAAATTGAAGGATGAATTCCTCTCATATCCGTGTATTCCCAAGAAAAAGCTTCTGTGTTTTTTTTCTAAAATATCCTTCAATTATTTTTCTTGTGTTGGGGATAAAGATGAATCAATGTTGAGAGGTTTATCTCCTACTACTTGAATTTATTTAGTTCCATTTGTTGAATCCAGATAATTTTCAGTGAGTGTATTCAGAGGACAAGAATGTTGTTGATGCAATTTTTCTTTACCCTTTCCTTTTTCAATTAGAGTATTTCTTTTAGGAGTAAACCACTGATCTTCGCATTCTTCAATATGTTCAACCAATGTAACCATAGCTAACTCAACAATTTCATCACCTTCTGATACTAAATCTTCATCAACCCACAGTTGAGTGTGTGGCTGGATTGATGGTTGTGTTGGTGGATAGAGTGACAATTCTTTTTTCTTTTGACTATTTGAAATGATCATACTTCTAGATCTACAATCAATTAAGGCAGCAATAGTAGCCAACCAAGGTCTGCCTAAGATGATTGGATAACCAAAATATTTCTTTATGGTTTTAAGAACCAAAAATTCAATTAGATAATCCCATTTGTCAATGGTGACCATGATTTCTTCTATGATACCTTCAGGTTTGGTAGTAGATTGGTCACCTAACTGTAAAAAAGTTGTTTTTTAGTTGAATAGTTGTCGTTCCTAGCATTTCGACATTATCGGATGTGATAACATTTATGGCAGCTCCCAAATCAATTAGAACATTTTGATATCTCTTTTCCATTAATACTGAGGGTTATTGTAGGACTACCCGGATCATTATATTTTTGTGGAAGCAATCTTCCTGATAACATATCAGTGAGTTTTGTCCCTATTTGAATTTTGGAAGGTAATTTATTTTTCCTCCCTAGAGTTTTCATGCAAAGGGATTTGACTAACTGATTTATCTTCGGTATGTCTTTTATGGCCTGTAATAGTGGAATTTCATGTTAATCTTCATCAACTCATGAATAAGTTGAGAATCAACGACATTCATGTAATTGGGTTGAGAGATTTTAGGAGTAACTTTTTCTTCCTTCAATCTCTCAGGGTAAGGTGCCTAATTGAGATTTTGATCTTCCTCAAAGTTGTGTTTCTCTATCGAATTCTCATTGTCTTCCCCTCCTTGAACTTTTTCTACTGGGTTAGATTGAATAGTTTGATTTCTCAATTGAATATCATTAACATCAATAACATTCAAATTAGGGGCATTTGCATCATTATGGGTATTTCTCAGATTTGCAACAGGTTGAGCTGGTAATTGAGGTTGGGTTACGTGGTCATTAAATGGATTAGGGGCATTTATTGCTGAAAGTGTTTGTCCCTAGGGATGTTTTTGCCCCTGATTTTGCCATGGTTGGAACTGTGTCTGATTTTGTTTCCACGAGGATTGATTTGAATGCCATTGTGGTTGTTGATTAGCTTGCCATTCTGACTAGTTCCATTGGGGATTCATCCATTCAGGTTGATCCCAATATGTAGGTGGTGGTTGTGGTTGATACTGAGGGGTCCATTGATTTTAGTTTTTCCAAGGGTTCTAATTCTAGTTAGATGTAGAACCATACTATCTTTGATTAGTATTGTATCCTATGTTTTGAGGTCTCTAGTTGACATAATTAAGCTCTTCTATCATAGGTGGTTTCTTCAGGTTGCTCTTAATTCTAGCCAAAAGATTACAAGAACTTGTTGAGTTTTTTTTCTCACAAATCTCACAGATATCAACTTGATTCAATGGAAATTCTCTTAAAAGATGTTTTCCCCTACACTTGGAACAATAAATATACAAAGGTTATGTGTTCTTCTTATCTCCTTGCATGTTGAGATGAAGAAGTAAATCAGTCTTCATGTTTGCTAATTCCTCCATTACTTCTGACACATCAGTAGTATGAGCCTTGTTTCTTCTATAGTTTCTTGTTCCTACCCTAGTTCTAGAGTATTTTTGACAAAGTTCAACAATATCATCCAAGGAAAGATTTTTAATGTCCCCCTCCCCCATTAGATTCAAGGACTCTCTTTACTCATCATCAATTCCTCTTAGAAAAATTGTTTTACTAATTTCATTATCCAACCCATTAGTACACCTTTGATGCACAAACTAGAATCTATTAGCATAATCCTCTAGACTTTCGTCCTCCATTTGTCTTATTCGAAACAATTCTTCCTTCCTCTCCCTTACTCGACAGTAATATTGGTATTTATCTAAGAACTCAATTTCCATTTGCTGCTAAGTTCCAAATGTTCTTGCTCCTAAACCCATGAACCATCATACAGCTAACTCTTTCAAGGTAGAAGGAAATAACTTCAACTTTTGGTTATCATTTGTGTAATCATAGGTCTGACATAGAACTTTGAATTCAAATAGAAATTGATTAGGGTCTTCTTATGTTTTTCCCCGAAAGGTAGGAAAAACTGAGGGTGAGATATTCTTCATAGGAGGCTCACCAATCTATCTTTCAAGATTTATAGGATATGAAAAGGTCCTATTTGTTGGCAGACGTTTTGGTTAGTCACCCATTTCTTCTTCCTAAAATGGATCTCTATTTTCTTCTTGATTTTCGATTTGATGTTCTTGATTATGTTCTTGATCTTCGATCTAGTATTGTTGAATGTCTTGTTATTGATCAAAATCAATATTTCTTTGACGATCAATGTTTTGTGCAAGAAACCTCTCTAGATGGTCTCTATTTAATCTCATCCACAATTCAAATATCTCTTCCTTATCAACACCAAGGCTTCACACTAAATAGCTAGATCTTTTAATCCCTGACAATGGCGCCAAAAATGATGGGCAAGGTCATTGATGTCACAACTTGCATCATTTAGTCAATCAATTATCGAACCAGGTGTGTCTCAAAGCTATATGCAATAAGGATGTTTGTCACAGACTTTTGGGGGGGTTTGTACTATAAACAGTGACTTCAGGTGTCAATCTGGCTCCTTTAGGAGCTTTCAGGAGCTCTTCAGGAGTACTCAAGAGCTGAACTTTAGCAACTAATTCCTAAGGACTAATTCTATCTTACTTCCTAACCTAAGGTTTTGTCGACTTATTTTTGACTTCATTTGGCTTGATTGAGACCAATTCATGGAAAAGACTAACATTTATCCTAATTCTTAATCTAGAATTCAAAATCCAAATTTAATTCTAATTTACCTCGAAAGAAATCTATCTTAAGATTTGTTGGAAAATAAATAATATTTTAAACAACATAAATGAATTGCAAGGAAATAATGATTAACCTAGAAAACATAAATACTAATTTCCATGAACATATTTCCAACAAACTTCAATTCCATCTTTCCATAAATTCCCATCATTTCTTCAATTTAACTTAAAAAATAATCACCAAACTTAATTCTTGCAAACAACATCTAAAACTGATTATCTTAATAAAATTTATAATGAATCTAACAAACCATTCTAATTATGATAAACTAAACTTAAGAGCAATTCAACCACAATTGTTGAAAGTGTTTCAAACTAACTTAACATTCCAGTTTTAACATCTAACAATTTAGATTCAATATTAATGAACAAAAATAACATGAACATAGAAAATACCAAACAAGATCAATTCCTTTGGTTGAGCGGGCCCTGCTCTTCCTCAGGTAAGACTTTTTAACATAGTAATTGAAGTTAACTACTTTTCTTCATTTAGATTGATCAAATCAGGACACATAACAAAGTATTGTCATCATTACTAGATTTCTTAGCTTGAAAATTATCTAACTTCTATCTAAAACCAAAACATGGGTATTTATAACTATATCCTTTTTGAATTCACAACATGGCATGTAATTTCCAATATTCAAGGTGTCTGAACTAAAGATTTAAATAAAACTAAAACATAACTAAAACATGACTAAAACATGACTAAAATAGGACTGAGAATAGACATAGAGAAATATGCTAGATTGTCACTGGGACTAGAAGTTCCCAAACTGACTACAAAGAAGCTGATTTGGACTTGAGTGATTCATCATCTAGCTAGGCCGATCAATGGAATGATTATCTTCCTTGATTAAACAAGGAGTTTAACTTCATTATCATTCTTTTAAATACCTTGAATAAAACCCTTAATAAAAGGATACCAATTATGATAGTAAAATATTAAAACTACATAATTATCTCATCAACATCATCACAAAATAAACACATTTAACATAAACCATTACCTCAAATATATCTACCAAATTAGCCAAACATAAAGCAAAGTAAGTAAATATATTAGTCTATAGTCTACTGCCAGTCATGTTAATTAACAAAAATAACAAGTCTTTTAAACATAAAATGATTTATCTAAAAGTATCCCTAAGCCTCTCATTAACAACTGATTCACCCACCACTCTCAGTTGTCTTCCCTTGTGTTTCCAACAATTGGTATCAGAGCAAGTTCCTTGGAAGAGTTTTAATAGCTTGAGGTGATCCGTGATGGTGACATATAAGAAGGATAGTCTGAGATTTTATGGAACAAACTATTTTCTCTGGAAGACTCGAATGGAGTGTCATCTGAGATGCATTGGTGAACCCTACTGGAACATTGCAAGGAATAGGTATGTTATCCCACAAAATGGTCCTTCTACTGTTGTTTGAGATTAAGGATGTTGAGTACAATATCAAGGCTAAGGAAGCATTGTTGAGTGCTCTACCTAATTCTAAGATGACAAATGTTATGGATCTAAAGATTGCTTATGAGATCTAGAAAAATTTGGAAACCTTGTATGAAGGTGATGCTCATGTGAAGATTGCTAAGTTGCAAAGCTTGAAAGGGAAATATGAAATGTTGAGAATGGGTGATGATGAGAACATTACTTCTTTTATGCAAAGAGTGAATGAACTTGTGTGTAGTATCAGATGTGCTGGTGGAACATTGGATGAATATGAAATTGTTGCTAAATTGCTTAGATCCTTTCCTATTGCATACAAAGTCAAAGATATTGCTATTGACGAGCTTGAGACTATAAAAAATGTAGCCAGAGATATGTTGATTTGTAAGCTTACTGCTTTTGAGTTGAGTGAATTTGATGATGCTCTTCCTAAGACAAAATATGCATTCAAGGCTACTACCTCTGGAAGGGATAAACATAGATATGATCTAGGAGAAATTTCTTCTAGAAAGATATTCAAGTATGAGGAGGAAATGAGAGAGATTGAAGAAGAAGAGAGAAAACTGGATGAGCTTGAAGCACTTATTGTCAAAAGGGAAGCCAAAGGAGAAGGTAAGTATAAAGGGATGTTGCCTATTAAATGTTTTTCTTGTAATAAGATAGGTCATTTTACATCAAGGTGTCCGGAAAGAGTTCCTAAGTCAAGAACTAACAAGCCTAGATTTCAAAGAAAGTGTTATTATGTTGTTGATGAAGGTGTGACAGATGATGAATCTGATAAAGGGAATGTAAGTGAGGATGAATGGGCATTTATTGCTATCAAGGAAAGTGATCCAACCCCTACTAAATTTTCTAGTTGCACAAATGTGGACAAATCCCTAGCAGCCAGAGTTGAAGAAAAAGATAATGGGTGATTGGTAGTGGATGCTCTCATCACATGACAGGTGATAAAAGTAAATTTGTGAGCTTGGAAAAGTATGATGGTGGTGTTGTAATATTTGGTGATCACAAAGCTGGTGTAATCTGTGGTAGAGGATCCATTTCTCTTGATGATAAGTATAATATTGATGATGTCCTATATGTGGAAGGTTTGTAGCATAAACTCTTAAGTGTTGGAAAGATGGTTGAAAAGGGATACAATCTTCAATTCAAGGATGGAAAGTACAAAATATTGGGGAGTTTCGAAAGTCTGATTGCATCAGGTACAAAAACAAAAAGTAATATATTTCACCTAAATTTTGCTAGTAAAAGTTGTTTGATTGCTCAAGTTGATGAAAGTTGGTTGTGGAATAGGAGAATTTTTCATGTAAACTTTGATAATATTATCAGGATAAGTTCTACTCAGGCTGTGAGAGATCTTCCTAAGTTAATAAAACCTACTAATACCATATGCAAGGAATGTTAGTTAGGGAAGCAAACTAGAATTTCATTCTAGAGCAAACAACATTGTTCAAATGAAGTGTTGGAGCTTGTTCATACTAATTTGTGTGGTCCTTCTAGAATCAAAAGCTTACAAGGAGACATGTATTTCATGCTACTTATTGATGATTATTCTAGAATGATGCGGGCTACTTTCTTAAGGGAGAAATTTGAAGCTCTAGAGAAGTTGAAGATCTTTAAGGCTATGGTTGAGATAGAGATAGGTCTGAAGATTAAATGTCTGAGATCAAATAGAGGTAGTGAATTCACTTTCGATGAGTTTAATTCTTTTTGTGAAGAACATGGGATAAAGAGACAATTATCTGCACCACAGACCCCTCAGCAAAATGAAGTTGTGGAAAGGAAGAATAGGACAATTGAAGAAGTTGCTAGAACTATGATGTTGGAAGGAAATGTTCCTCATATCTACTAGAGAGAAGCTATGAGTATTGTTGTTTACACTTTCAATTGGGTACAAGTCAAAGGTGATACTGGTAAGACTCCTTTTGAGCTATGGTTTGGTCACAAGCCTACTGTTAGGTACTTCAAAATCTTTGGGAGTAAATGCTTTATCAAAAGAGATGAAGATATAAGAAAGTTTGATGCTAGGAGTGATGAGGGAATCTTTCTTGGTTACTCTACTAAAAGCAAGGCCTACCGATGCTAAAATAAGAGATTGAGGAAAATGGTTGAAAGTGCAAATGACAAGGTTGATGAAGACATAGTTACACCATCCAAAACTGGTGGATATGATTCAGATGATCATAATGATAGTTCAAATAAAGGAAAGAAAGTTCAAACTTCAAATCAAGTTCAAATCATTCAGGTGAATCAAGAAAATCAAGAGGAAGGAACTAGTGAAAGTGCAAAAGAGAGATCTCAAGAGCCTGAAGTTCAAGAACATCCTAAAACTCCAAGGTATGTGAGACTAAATCATTTAGAAGATCAGATCATAGGTGATAAGAACAAAGGTTTTCAGACTAGGAGAAAAATTGTAGAAGAATATTGTTTGATTTCAAAGATTGAGCCTATTAATTTCAATGAAGTATGTAAAGATGAACATTGGGTAGAAGAAATGAAAGAAGAACTACAACAAATTGAGAAGAATGATACATGTATTCTTGTTCCTAGACCTAAGGAAAAAAATGTAATTGGAACTAAATGGATCTCTAGAAACAAACTAAATGAGCAAGGTGAAGTTGTTAGAAACAAAGAAAGACTGGTGTGTAAAGGATATTCTCAAATGGAAGGAATTGACTTTGAAGAAAAATTTTCCCCTATTGCTAGAATTGAAGTTGTGAGACCATTTCTTGCTTATGCTGCTTACAAAGACTACAAGGTTTATCAGATGGATGTCAAGTTATCATTTTTAAATGGAAAATTGGAAGAAGAGGTGTATGTTGAGCAACCTGATGGATTTCAATTGACTGATCAGGGAGATATGGTTTGTCAGTTGAAGAAAGCACTGTATGGACTTGTTACCTAATTTTCACCCTCAGGCTCAATCAGGCAGAATATCATGTGATAGGGGTTCCATTAGGTCTGAATGTTTCAAACCAGGGAACATATCGGCGTGAGAATGGCAGGGTTCCCTTGATCCATTTTTCAAATGTCTGTGTTGCCTATTGGCAAGACATTTATGATGTCATAATGATTTGTTTTTATATATAGGTAGCTTTCGGCATGACATTCATGTGGTCTTGGTGACAGTGGAAAGACCTATTGGCATGACTTGTGTTCACTGCTGAGAGGTCTTACCGAATGAGTTGGGTCTCACCAACTAACTCATGAGGTGCTTCATCGGTGTAGGTAATCCCTATAGGCATGTTGTTTCATCAAGCGCTTTGTGTCTTGCCGACCAACACAAGAAAGATCATATCAGCAAGACTTATTTGATGTCACAGCAATCGGGATCTATCTCTAGGCATCTATCAGCGTGACATTCTCTTTTGTTTCGGTGACAGAAAAGGATTATATCGGCAAGAGTTTAAGGCTTCGGTGAAGCATCATAGCGAAAAGGCTATGTCTCCCCAACAGGAAAGCGACATCACTAAAGATAGGGTCTCCCTGACTCGTCATCTCTCACCGACATTAGAGCTCGGCAAAGGGTGAAGGGATAGGCATGTGGTCTCGGCAAGTGGAGATGGTCTTTCCGAAAGAAGAAAGGGTGGTCTCGATGTGGTTGCCTTCGGCAAAAGTCCCACCAACAATGAAAAGACTTCACTAAGAAAGAGGACTTCAGCATAAGGTTATACTGAAGTAAGAATGTCTCCCCGATAATCACAGGAAAGCGGCGTCAGCAGAGGAAGTGAACTTTGGCATAAGGTTATACCGAAGTGTGAATGTCTCACCGATGGATGTGAAGCCTTCGGTATAACTCTTGGTGATAGATGGACACTTTGACAAAGGTAAATGAGGTCGCCATGAAGTCTTGGTGAAGACTTAATCTCTCCTCGACATGAAGGAAAGGTTATCGGAAAGGGTTGATGCCCTTGGTGTAACATCTTGCCGTCGGGATGATGTCTGGCTGACATTGTGTTGTCTCAGTGAATGAAAAGTCTCAACAAAGGATAAAGCATTCGGCACAATGTCTTGCTGAAGGATAAAGGTCATGCCAAAGAAATCAAATGAGGCGGCTTCAGCCTAGCAAAGAGAGCTTGGTGACAAGTCCCAATGAAGCCAATAGGTCTCCCTGAAAATCAAAAGGAATCAAGTTTGAGACAAGTCTGGCTGACAAGAAGTCTCCTCGGCACAAAGAAAAGAGGGCCCTCGGTATGTCTAAGGGATCTCACTGAGATGTCTCAGTGATTACAAGAGGTCTCCCTGAAATGAAACAGAGCTCGGCAAAAGGAAAAGGGCTAAAAAAAAGGTCTCGCCGAAAGCAGAGAGTCACCCCAATGGGAAGGATACAGGAAGGAGGAAGAAGGTCGCCAAGATGTCTCGGTGACTAGCCGAGGCTTCACCGAGAGTAAGTGATATCACCCTAAGGTCTTTCCAACACTGGGAAGTCTTGGCGACATGGAAGGTATCATTGGCAAAGATCTCACCGACCAGTGGAGCCTCCCAAATGAAAAGCAGTTTCGGCCAAAGGATAGGGGTCTCGGAGTAGGGTCTTGCCGAGATGGAGATATCTCCCTGACTGGGGGATAAAAGGAAGGGGCCTTGATACATTTGTCTTCGGCAAGAGTCTCGCCGATCATGAAAGACTTCATCGAGAACATTGGATATCGGCGTAGGGTCATGCCGAAGTGTAGATGTCTCGCCGACAGCAAAAGGAGCTCAATAGATGGTGTTGGCTTCAGCGAAAGATCGTGAGATCGCCGTGATGTCTCAGCAACACATGAATGTCTTGTCGATGTCGAACGAACCTGAAGAGAAAAAGGAGGTTGGCAAGACATCCTCCTGAAAGGAAGGATCTTCAGTGTAGCACCCGACTGTCAGAGTGATGTCTTACCAACAGTAAGGAGTCTCGGCGAATGGAATATGTCTCGGTGACAAAAGCATATGCCAATATGATAGAAGACACTCGGTATTTTTTCTGGCTGATAGGCCAAGGTCTCAGGAAAAAATAGAGCATTGGAAAAATGACAAGCCTCGCTAAGATGTCTTCCCGACTCGTTAGTGTCTTGCCAAAGGAGCTCGAGCCCGGAGGAGAAAAGCAAGCTCGGGGTAAATGAAATGAGCTCGCCATAAGCTCTTAGTGATAGCTCCATGTTACGCCGATAGTTCCAGGAGGGCATAATCGCATCGGTGAGACACTTCCAGTGTCTCGCTGAGATGTAATTCTAATCAAAGGAGTTTTGACCGACCAAAGAGGCTGTGTGGAATTTACTCAACCAATCAGAGAGATCTGAAGGTAAACTATGACAGTCTAAAGAACATCAACAGGATGAAGGGGTGACGTGTATCTATTGTAGGCTCAGAGCATTCAAGGTGTAGCTGAAGTAGCTCAACTGGACACAATGGATCAAATGAATGCGGTAGATGCAAAATATCATAAGGCTTCTATGAGGGTAACTCTTCACCGACACACACAGCAGGGACATGCAGGCTTCAGCATTAACTTCATCCAAAAGATCTGAGGGTAGATCTTTCTGAGCTCCATTTTTTTTTGTAAGCCCTAATGGGCTGACACACAGTCTGTATATATAAGGCATTTTTTTCCTTTTTATAGTTAGTTTGAATTATGCATTCAAGGGAGTTAGTGATTTTTTCGTCAATCCTTTCTCAATTAGTGTATGTTTCTATAACTCAACTAAAATTTTGGAATGCAAAATAGAGTTCATCTTGAAAACAAGTAGTAATGCTCGTACCACTCTCATTTTCTATATGTTAGATTATGTATGTATTTCTTTAACAATGTTTTACCAAATTTGCATTCATATCACTTAGTTGTGGAGATAGTTCCTTCCTTCTCGAGATATGTATGTGGATCAAACTTGCCAAGAGTGATGCATAAAGCTGAATGGGGTGATGTTGAGTAGGTGAAACAACATCAGTCTAGTTTTCTTCAGTGTGTTTCATCCTGTTTTCATTTTTTGATTTCTCATTAATTTGGTGTATCACCATAGAGTTAGTTTTACTTTCAATATATTCTCTTTCTCCCTTTCCCTTCAGAGAATCAGTAGTTTAGGTGATACCAAAAGGAAGTCGGCCTTCTCGAGAGGTTCGCTCCAATCTCAGGTGACCCATAGCCTTGGAGTGATCCAATGTTTCACTAGAAAGCTCAGTCTTACAAACTATGCATAGGGTGCATTTCTAGGTGACAATAGTTTCTAGCACGCCCGGTGGGATAGTGAACTAGATTGAATTGCTGGTCTAGTATGCAACCAGTGAATTTCAGGCTTTATAGAAGTCCTTTGGCATACTTGGCGACTCCATAAAGAGGAAAGAGCTCCAAAAATCAATGCCTTCTTCAGTTTATGAAAAAATTTAGACTAGAGGCAGCTCAGGTCCCTTTGAATATTTGCAGTTGTCACCACCAAGAAGGAAAGGTAGAGCAATACAAAAAAGAGGAACAATAGTTATCTATTCTAGAAGAACTCAGTCTACTCCTCCATTAGTGGGATCTCATTTTGCTATACAAGTAAATTCAATTTAGATACCTCCAATGGCCACTCCAAGGAATCAACCCTTTGTCGCTTTCAACGGAGGGAGTCCTTTGAACCTGACACAATACAATGATATTCCAATGGCAGCCTTGAAGAGTCTGCCAATTTTTACAGGGGAAGACCAAACTACTCCAATTGAACACATGAGAGATGTGGCTTCATTGTGTGGAGTTCACCACATAACCCAACCGGACGCTGTAGTGAGATTACTGGCTACTTCACTGAAAGGAAGAGTTGTGCAGTGGTATAGGAGCCTACCGGTCAGTTCAATTGCTACATGGGACGAGTTTGGAGATAAGTTGCATAAGCAGTTCTAGGACAGGTCTGACAACTTGTCTCTACTGGAGCAATTGACTACAATTAAGAGGGCTCCACAAGAACAAATAAATGACTTCAACTTCAGATTTCAGAGAACCTGGGATAGAATACCTGCAACGGTGAGGCCACCTCCAGAATACACATTTTTATACTTTTTGAGGGATCTAAACAGCGATATAGCTATCATGATATAGTCAATGGGAGGAGTGTCTTTACCAGACACCTTTGAAATAGCTATCAGAGGTGAAAAAATCTTAATACAAGCTGGTAAGCTTGCTCCCAGGCCACCAATGCCAATATTCCCAGAGATTCATACAAGCATTCCTTTGTAGATACCTCCGTTTACACCTCTACTAGTTGTACCAACACTGCCAGCTGTTGTTCCAGTTGTTGTAACACAAGAGAGTGTTGCTTTAGGATCATCACAAAAGTTACAAGAAATCAAAAGTCTTTTATAGACTTTTGGTAACAAGTTGGTGAACTTGGAAAAATAACAGACCTATTCTAAGCATTATCAACAATAGAATCAGGCCTCGAGTCAGCCTTTTCAAGGTCAACAACATCAATTCCAAGGGAATAGACATTAGTACCAAGGCGATTATCAAGGCCCAAGACAGAGTGTGAACACAAGACCTTTTTAGGCCTATGCTTCAGTGCCTGTTAATGCAGTCAAAGACTTGGTTCCTACTCAAAATAATTTAGCAGCAGATTATGAATGGTACTACCCTTGCAATCAATCCCATAATCAGGCCACTTGCTCAAATGGACTCATCAATTAGGAACTTATGGTACATAATGCCTCAATCTCACAACAACATGCACCTAATGAGTCATCCCCACAACACCAAGATTAGTTTGCAAATGATGCTACTCTACTCAACTGGTAGGGTGAAGAGTTTTGTGGATTGAATGTGGAAAATTCTCCTGTTGCGGCTAATACGAGAGCAAAGAAGAGAGCACTTGAGCTTGATCATGCAGCTGATAAAGGAAAATCATCAGCTATGGAATCATCTGCATCTTGGGTGACTAGTGTTTTGCAAGGAAATCAGCAACTCCCAGTTAAAGAACAACCACGCTTACAAGCTGATCACACTAGTGTAAAGGTACACAATAAAATAAACCCAGTTGTACCTTTTAACATTCTTGATAGTATGAAAAGGACAAATGTGATGATGTCTATGTGGAATTCATTGGTCATCCCTAGTCAAAAGGATATTTTATGTTCAGCCTTGTCAAATCTTAAGTTATCAGGTGAGTCTGAATCCCCATTAGGTCAAGATAAGACTATTTTGACAAATAATCCTCAAGAAAGTGATAAGCAGTCCAGTAAAGAGGTAGGAAAAGAAGTCAAACCACCCCCCTTCTATGTGTCAGTGATTATTGGTGATAAGTTAGTTCATAACTATATAGTAGACAGTGCAGCTAGTAGCTCTGTGATGCCAAAGCAGATTGCTGACAAGCTTGGACTAAAATACCAGCCTTTAGAGAAGGGAGTGATCCAATTAGATGGTACTTCAGTTAATACTTTGGATATTATCAAAGATTTAAGTCTCACCCTCCATGCTTGTCCAAATTTTTTAGTTCCTCAAGACATATGTGTCATAGATCTTCCACCCTTATTTTCTTTGTGTTAATCTAGAGACTTTATAGCCAAGATAGGTGGTTATGTATCAGCTAATTGGTCACATATGTTATTTAGAACAAGATATGGAACCAAGGTTACCATTAAATCTGAGAGATTAGCTAAAGATCATATTGAGCCATATAACCCAAGTCCCTTTCATGTTGTTCCTACTGCTGCAGACACAAATTGTGTCATTATTTCTGACAATGAACTAGTTGTTGCTCAAGAACTCCAATCAGAAGTTGTTCCTGACATGTTGCTGCATGAATGGGTAGTTGAGAATGTATTGGACAGTCCTGAGGACCTCATTCAAGATGCTAGTATGGGAAACTATATCATTCTTGAGCTTGACACATAGATTTAAAACTTGGAGAAAGATGCAGATCACTTGTTGCAATAACATAATGAATTGTGGGAGATGTATTTTGATGGTTCTAGAAGTAAAAATGGAGTAGGAGGAGGTGTGATGTTGATTTACCCACAAGGTGATAGGTACTACTCTGCATTCTATTTTTCTTTTGCATGCTCCAATAATACTACTGAATATGAGGGCCTTGTTCAAGGTCTAGAGTGGGCAAGGAAGAGAGGAATAACCAACTTGAAAGTCCATGGGGACAACGAATTAATTGTTAACCAAGTAAGGGGCCTAAATTTTGCTTAAAATGATGCACTGAAGTCTTATAGAAATAGAGTGTGGGACATGCTCGAGGTTTTTGAAACCTTTAACTTAGTGTCTATTCCAAGAAATTAGAACAAGCATGCTGACAGGCTTGCAGCCATTGGAGCACAGTTTGATATTCCAGGAGATATTAGAAAAGAGAAGGTGCAGCAATATGTGAAGGTCGTAGTTAGACCATCAATTCCTGACAACAACATTCATTGGCAAGTCTTTGACAGTGATGAACAGATCCTTTCTTTCCTACTCAAAGAAGATCAGTTCTCCATGATGAATCAAGCAAAACTCAAGCAATAGTATGGTGATCAAGTCATATAGCTAAAGACAAATAAATTACCCAAAGGCCTTGTTACCTTAGATTCAATTTTCAGTACTGATGATCAGCTCAAAAAGGGTAAAGCCTGCTTGCAGATCAAACAAGAACACTATGAAGAGTTGGAGATCTTCAAAGATAAGCTCCTTAAGATAGGAAAAATTTGTTCACCTGAAGATAAACAAGCTTTTGTTGCTTTATGCAAAGAATTTCATGATGCCTTTGCTTGGGAATATTTGGATTTGAAAGGGTTTGATCCTCACATTGCTCAACACACAATTGAGTTAGAGCCTGATGCTAAGCCAGTAAGATAGAAACAAAGGCCCTTAAATCCTAAACTTGAGCCCCTAATGATTAAAGAGCTGACTAAACTAGTTGAGGGGGGTATTGTCTTCCCTATCAAGCACAATTCATGGGTTTCTAATCTTGTACCAGTTAGAAAGAAAAGTGGTGAGATAAGGCTCTGTGTAGACTTTAGGGATCTTAACCAATCCTCTCTAAAAGACCACTACCCACTGCCCTCCATGGAACAAATCTTACAAGAAGTTGCTGGCTCTGAAAGATTTTCCTTATTGGATGGTTTTTCGGGCTATAATCAAGTACTGGTTAAAGAGGAAGACCAGTTTAAAACTGCTTTCACAACTAAGTGGGGCACCATGGCATACAAAAGGATGCCTTTTGGTTTATCAAATGCTGGTGCCACGTTTCAGAGGGCTATGGACATGGTGTTTCAAGGCTTGATCAACAAGATTATACTGATTTACCTAGATGATATTACAATATATTCCAAGAATGTTGATGAACATCTGTTACATCTTAGGCAAGTGTTTGAAAAATGTAGAGAGTTCAATATCTCCCTCAATCCAAAGAAGAGTATCTTTGATGTCCATGAAGGGAAACTATTAGGAAACATAGTGTCAAAGCAGGGAATCACTATTGACCCTAAAAGAGTTAGAGCCATACTCGAGTTGTCGCTGCCTAATCACTAGAAGGGTCTACAGAGCTTTCTGGAACATATCAACTTTCTAAGAAGGTTCATCCCAGATGTGGCAAACCTGCTACAACCTTTAACAACCATGTTAAAGAAGAATGTAGTCTTTAGTTGGACAAAGGAGGCAAAGCACAGTTTTGGAGAAATCAAGGAGGCATTAGCATCTGCTCCGACATTGGTAAACCCAGACTTCTCTAAAGATTTATTTTTATATGCTTTTGGTAGTAGTAGTTCAATCTCTACTATGCTGGTTCAGAAGAATAGGGATAATCTAGAATAGCCCATTGCTTTCTTCAGTCAAATGCTTGCTGATTATGAAGAGAAGTATACATTTGTTGAGAAGCATGCTCTTGTTGTGATCAAAAGTTTGAAGAAGTTTAAACCTTTGATTTCAAACAATAAGGTTCATATTCTGGTTGCACACGCAAGTGTGAAGGAATTTCTATTGAATAAAGATCTAAATGAAAAAAGAGCAGGGTGGATTACTAAGGTCATGGAGTATGATGTAGATATCAAGATCACCAAATTGGTTAGAGGTAAGGGTCTCTGTGAACAACTTGCTACAAGGTTAAACAACAAAACTAAATTAGAAACGGATGTTGTGTTTACTAATACAAATGAGTTTTAGAATGCTCAAGATGATGTGCCTATGGGGACAACTAATTGGGTTCAAGATATGACCCATTTCTTACAGATTGGTGAGTGTCCATATGGTTTGAACAGAGCTAAAAGAAGATAGTTCAGGTTGCAGTCCATACCATATGTGCTGATAAATAATATTCTTTTTAAAAGAGATCTGAATGGCGTCCTACTAAGATGCATTCACAGTGATCAGGTTGAAAAGGTGCTTCATGAATTTCATGATGGAGCTGTGGGAGGTCACTTTTCCCCAAGAACTACTACCTGGAAAATCATGAGAGCTGATTACTATTGGCCCAGCTTGTTCAAAGATGCATATTCTTGGTCAAGAAAGTGTGTCAAATGTGCTTTATTTTTAGGAAAGGAAAAACTACCTACTATGCCTCTACATCCAATTCAAGTGGAGCAGCCCTTCATGAGATGGGGCATTGATTTTATTGGGAAAAAAAATCCACCTTCTAGTGCTGGTCACAAATGGGTACTTACAACCACTGACTATTTTACAAGATGGAAAGAAGCGGTAGCTTTAAAAGAAGCAAAAGAGTCTTCAGTTTTGAGCTTCTATGAAGATATAGTCACTAGGTTTGGAATGCCTAACTCTATCATTTCTGATAATGCTCTTTCATTTGTAGGATTAAGATTAACTGACTGGGTGGTTAAGCATGGCATCCATTTGAGCACATCTTTAAATTATTACCCTCAAGGTAATGGTTTAGCTGAAAGCACAAATAAGAACCTCATCAAGATCATTAAAAGAACCATAGAGGATAATCAAAGGACCTGGCACAACATTTTAAAGAATGCACTTTGGGAAGACAGAGTGACCCCTAAGAGGTCTGTTGGTAATTCGCCATATATGTTGGTCTATGGCAAAGAGGCAAGATTACCCATATCTATGGAGCTTCCAACTCTAGACATTGTTCACTAGTTGGAAATGTTTGAGGAACAGGACCCCATGTCTGTGAGGTATGTAGAGCCCATGGAGCTCAAAGAATTAAGGGACAGAGCAATGAAAGCCTTGGAGTATCATCAGCTCCAGACAAAAAGAACATTTGAAAAGAAGGCTATAGAAAACATTTTCAAGGTAGGAGATCTCGTGCTGAAATAGGATGTTTTGAAAAGTAAGCCAGGCCATCACACCAAGTTCGATAACATGTGGACAGGTCCATTCCTTATCAGAGATTGTAAGGAGCACAATGCTTATCAGGTGGGTACAATAGATGGGGAAGTACTTCCTATCCCAGTCAATGGGATACACCTTAAACCCTGTTTTCATATCGTATGGGTTTCCTCTTTTGTATATATTAGTTTAGGTTTATATTTTCAATAAGTGCTTCTATGCTTCAGGCTAATTATTTTCTATTACCTAGGTGCTATGATGGCATAGTATTTTCTCTTTCGTTTTCCCCTATTTTGTTTTACTTCTGGCAACCTGTTCTATCCTGTGGATCTCAAGCAAGTTGCGGCCATGTGCAAAACTGATATTTTTTTTTTGTTTTCTAATCCTTCTAACGACTCTATGCCCAATGGATAAGCCTAGACTACTGGTATTTATGTTTAGCAAGAAAACGTCCAACAAAGGTTGCCAGAAATGTTACCTAATTTTCACCCTCAGGCTCAATCAAGCAGAATATTGTGTGATAGGGGTTCCATTAGGTCTGAATGTTTCAAACCAGGGAACATATCGGCATGAGAATGGTAGGGTCCCCTTGATCCATTTTTGAAATGTTTGTGTTGCCTATCGGCAAGACATTTCTGATGTCATAACAATTTGTTTTTATATATAGGTAGCTTTCGGCATGACATTCATGTGGTCTTGGTGACAGTGGAAAGACCTATCGATATGAGTTGTGTTCACTGCTAAGAGGTCTTACCGAATGAGTCGGGTCTCACCGACTAACTCATGAGGTGCTTCATCAGCATAGGTAATCCCTATCAGCATGTTGTTTCATCAAGTGCTTTGTGTCTTGCCGACCGGCACAAGAAAGATCATATCGACAAGACTTATTTGATGTCACAATGATCGGGATCTATCTCCAGGCATCTATCAGCGTGACATTCTCTTTTGTTTCAGTGACAAAAAAGGATTATATCGGTAGGAGTTTAAGGCTTCGGTGAAGGTTCATAGTGAAAAGGTTATGTCTCCCCAATAGGAAAGCGACATCACTAAAGATAGGGTCTCCCTGACTCATCATCTCTCACTGACATCAGAGCTCGAAAAAGGGTGAAGGGATCGGTATGTGGTTTCGACGAGTGGAGATGGTCTTGCTAAAAGAAGAAAGGGTGGTCTCAATGTAGTTGCCTTCGGTAGAAGTCCCCCCCACAATGAAAAGACTTCGCCGAGAAAGAGGACTTCGGCATAAGGTTATACCGAAGTAAGAATGTCTCCCCGAAAATCATAGGAAAGCGGCATCGGCAAAGGAAGCGTACTTCGGCATAAGGTTATACCGAAGTGTGAATGTCTCGCTGATGGATGTGAAGCCTTCGATATAACTCTTGGCGACAAATGGATACTTCGGCAAAGGTAAATGAGGTCGCCATGAAGTCTTGGCGAAGACTTAATGTCTCCCCGACATGAAGGAAAGGCTATCGGAAAGGGTTGGTGCCCTCGGTGTAATGTCTTGCCGTCGGGATGATGTCTGGCCGACATTGTGATGTCTCGGTGAATGAAAAGTCTCAAAAAAGGATAAAGCATTCATCACAATGTCTTGCCGAAGGATAAAGGTCACACCGAAGAAATCAAAGGAGGCGGCTTTGGCCTAGCAAAGAGAGCTCGCTGACAAGTCCCAGTGAAGCCAATAGATCTCCCCAAAAATCAAAAGGAATCAAGTTCAAGACAAGTCTGGCTGACAAGAAGTCTCCCCAGCACAAAGAAAAGAGGGCCCTCGGTATGTCTAGGGGATCTCACTGATATTTCTCGGCGATTACAAGAGGTCTCCCTGAAATGAAACATAGCTCGGCAAAAGTCAAAGGGCTCGACAAAAGGTCTCGCTGAGAGTAGAGAGTCACCCCGATGGGAAGGAGACCGGTAGGAGGAAGAAGGTCGCCAAGATGTCTCGGTGACTGGTCGAGGCTTCACCGAGAGTAAGTGATATCACCCTGAGGTCTTGCTGACACTAAGAATTCTTGGCGACATGGAAGGTATCATCGGCAAAGGTCTCATTGACTAGTGGAGCCTCCCAAATGAAAAGCAGTTTTGGCCAAAGGATAGGGGTCTCGGCGTAGGGTCTTACCGAGATGGAGATATCTCCCCGACTGGGGGATAAAAGGAAGGGGCCTTAATACATTTTTCTTTGGAAAGAGTCTCGCTGATCATGAAAGACTTCACCGAGAACATTGGATATCTGCGTAGGGTCATGCCAAAGTGTAGATTTCTCACCGACAGCAAAAGGAGCTCGGTAGATGGTGTTGGCTTCAGCGAAAGATGGTGAGATCGTTGTGATGTCTCAGCAGCACACGAATGTCTTGCCGATGCCGAAGGAACCTAAAGAGAAAAAGGAGGTTGGCAAGACATCCTCCCGAAAGGAAGGATCTTCGGTGTAGCACCCGACTGTTGGAGTGATGTCTTATCGACAACAAGGAGTCTCGGCGAATGGAGTATGTCTCAGTGACAAAAGCATATGCCAATATGACAGAAGACGCTCGGTATAAAGTCTAGCTGACAGGCCAAGGTCTCAGGAAAAAATAGAGCATTGGAAAAATGACAAGCCTCGCTAAGATGTCTTCCTGACTTGTTAGTGTCTTGCCAAAGGAGCTCAAGCCTGGAGGAGAAAAGCAAGCTCGGGGTAAATGAAATGAGCTCGCCATAAGCTCTCAGTGATAGCTCCATGTTACGCCGATAGTTCCAGGAGGGCATAATCGCATCGGTGAGACACTTATGTATACTGAGCATAATCTCGAGATAGCTCGAGAAGGAGGGCATAATCGCATTGGTGAGTACATATCTTAAGAAGGAGGGCTTAGAGCATTCAAGGTGCAGTCGAAGCAGCTCAAGCGAACACGATGGATCAAATGAATGTGGTAGCTACAAAATATCAGAAGGCTTCTACGAGGGTAACTCTTCACCGACACACATAGCAGGGACATGCAGGCTTCAGCATTAACTTCATCCAAAAGATCTAAGGGTAGATCTTTCTAAGCTCTAATTTTTTTTGTAAGCCCTAATGGGCCGACACACAATCTGTATATATAAGGCATTTTTTTCCTTTTTGTAGTTAGTTCGAATTATGCATTCAAGGGAGTTAGTGAATTTTTCATCAATCCTTTCTCAATTAGTGTATGTTTCTGTAACTGAACTGAAATTTTGGAATGCAAAACAAAGTTCATCTTGAAAACAAATATTAATGCCCATACCACTCTCATTTTCTGTATGTTGGCTTATGTATGTATTTCTTTAACAATGTTTTACCAAATTTGCATTCATATTACTTAGTTGTGAAGATAGTTCCTTCCTTCTTGAGATATGTATGTGGATCAAACCTGCCAAGAGTGATGCATAAAGCTGAATGGGGTGATGTTGAGTAGGTGTAATAGTACCAGTCTAGTTTTCTTTAGTGTGTTTCATCCTGTTTTCATTTTTTGATTTCTCATTAATTCGGTGTATCACCATAGATTTAGTTTTACTTTCAATATATTCTCTTTCTCCCTTTCCCTTCAGAGAATCAGTAGTTTAGGTGATACCCAAAGGAAGTCGGCCTTCTCTGGAGGTTCACTCCAATCTTAGGTGACCCACAGCCTTGGAGTGATCCAATGTTTCACTAGAAAGCTCAGTCTTACAAACTGTGCATAGGGTGCATTTCTAGGTAACAACAGGACTCAAGCAAGCCCCAAGAGTATGGTATGCCAAATTGGACAAGTATTTACTGGAGCTTGGATTTAATAAAGGTACTGCTGATAGTAATTTGTATTTCAAGATTGATCATGATAAATATTTTATTGTTGAAGTCTTTGTTGATTATATCATTTTTGGAGGAGATGTTATTTTGTGCATGAAGTTTGTTGATGAGATGCAGAGTGAGTTTGAGATGTCTATGATTGGAAAGATGAAATTATTTTTGGGATTGCAAATTACTCAGTTAGATAAAGGGATCTTTATATCTCAGTCCAAGTATGTGAAAGAATTGCTAAAGAAGTTTGGTATGGAAGATTCAAAGCCAGTTGGTACACCTATGGTGACCGGATGTAAGCTGACACAAGATGATGATTCTCTGAAAGAAAATCAGACTAGATACAGATCAATGATTGGTGGATTGCTCTACTTGAATCAAACTAGACCTGATATCATGAATGTTATATGCATTATTGCAAGATTTCAAGCTGATCTTATGGAATATCATGTGACTAATGTGAAAAGGATTTTCAGATACTTGAAGGGGATAGTTGATTTTGGCCTATGGTATCCTAGAGATGATGACCTTACTTTGAGTGCTTTTACTGATGTTGATTGGGAAAAATATGTGAATGACAGAAAGAGTACCAGTGGTGGTGCATTTTTCTTGGGAAAGAAGCTGATTTCATGGTTAAGTAAGAAGCAAAAGGCCATTTCTTTATCTAGTGCAGAGGCAGAATACATTGTTGCTGCTAACAATTGTACTCAAGTTTTGTGGATGAAGAAAATTTTGAAAGATATCAGAGTTGTGTATGATGAACCTATTGCTATATTCTACGATAATTCAAGTGCAATTAACATTTCTAAGAATCTGATGCTGCATTCAAAGACCAATCATATATCTATCAAATTTCAATTTTTGAGAGAGAAGGTGAGTGAAAAGGAAGTCATATTGGAGTATGTGCCTACTAAGGAATAGATTGCAGATATATTTACCAAGCCTTTGCCTAAGGATACTTTTGAGTATCTCAGAGGGAAGCTGGGGGTGATTACCCCTCCTAATCAAAACTAAGATGCATTGACTTGCATCAGTCTATGCATTTCACAATCATATCTTGATCTAGATTGATGTTGTGGTGGCTACTACTCAGGGGGAGTAGTTATATGTTTAGATATGTGATTCAGAGCTTGTGTGTATCTTTTTCATTGATGTCAAAGGGGGAGAAGAGTTATGTGGAAAATTTTATAGGGAGAAAATTCATGTGAAAGAGTTGAGGAGAAAAGAGTTAGAACCTAAGAGGGAGTAAGTGCTAAGAGGTAGTTGTGTTGACGGTGTTTTTCACATCATGTGTTGCCATAAATTCCAAAGGGGGAGATTGTTGGATGTTGTTGATATGTGATTGTCATTGATGTCAAAACTATTGGCATTAATATCTTTAAGGTTGTATATGTTGAGGATATTGAGAAAATAGTAATAAAATGAGTTGCAGGTTGTCAGTGATGAAGTGAATTCCATTCTATTGGTTAGCTTAGTACGTTGATGATCAAAGGTTATGGATTAAAGGGTCTTTTTTTTATTATATCTAGTTTATCCATGTTAAGTTTCAAAGATACGCATGAAGATTTGATTGAGTTATGAGTTTTGTGTTCTAACAACTTTTATGTTGCTTCAGTTGGTGTTCCTAATAAAGATGACATGATTCTAGGGATGCTTCTCTAGTGATTCATGATATTTGTGGATGTTTCTAGATCGTGCTCTATCTATGTTTCACATCCGCATTGATTGTTGTGCTCGTGATTGGTGATTTTCTCTTGTGTGTTCTTGTTTTTCATGTTCATGGTTGACAAGGTGATGGTAGCGTGTTCTGGATCTTCGTGGAAATTTTTTGAAGGTGTTTTGTGTTTGAGGATTTTTTTGGGTCTTCATTATGTTGTGGCTGACATTGGTTGATTTGCATTGATAATTGTTATTGATTTGGGCTGACAGTTTGTATTGATTTTATTATTTTGTTGAAGCCAACATATAGTGATGTAATCTCTTTTTGCAGATATATATAAGTGATTGTTTATTCCATTTGATGGAATGTGTGTGTGTGTGATGTGTGAATAATGTCCTAATCATTCAAAGGTAGAAGCAGAGTGTGAAGAAGACTAGGTAGAGTGTGAAGAAGTGTTCATGGGCTTATCTGGAACTGTAATCAGGCATTAGAAGATGCTATTTTCTCAGTTCAAAATCTTATGGATGTAATCTGAATGTTTCTGTAAGATAGTGTGTCTTCCTTTAGGTAGTAAGCCTTGTTGTATTTGAGCACTGAGCTCTAGGTAGTGTTCTTGAATGCATGTGCATTCCCCATGTATTCTTCTTTATAATTTTAATAAGGTATAATCTTGTGGACTGACCTCCACCATGGTTTTTCCCCTAACAAGGTTTCCATGTAAAAAAAATCTTGGTGTTATGTGTGTTTTTTATGTGTTGATGATTTATGCTTTCATGGTTATTAATCAGATAAAAAAAAGGTTAATAATTTTAATAAGTTTGAATTTATATGACAACTAATTCACCTCCCCTCTCAATTCTTTTTCCTTGTGTTGCCAACAATATATCAAAAAATGAGTGTCATGGTAGAAAATATGGATTAGTGTATGAACATTGATCAAAAGTACAATGTAAATGAGGCTATCAAAAAGAAGCCAATGAATGTATATCTGTGATAAATAATGGGGAAAAATCAAAAAGTGTTTGTAAATAAATAGCTAGCCCTGATGGCTGCTATCCTCTCTAGCCTGCCTCCCAGGCTGATCCTCTACTCGTGGTCATGTGTCACTATGCTATGAAAAATATGGCTATCTCAAGGCCAATAGAACATCACAATGATAATGCTACCTATAATATGTAGCCTCTAGAACTACCTCTTGGTAAAAGCATGTTGAAACTGTCTGACCATGAGTCACTGTCATCATAGTCTCAATCTGCTAGCATCAGGAAACCTCTTGATCTCTCTCAACGATCACAATCTATACTCTCTGCAGTGCCTGATCTCTCTTGGTTGTAACTGTAACCACTTGATACTGAGCCTAGTATCGCTTAGTAGTAATGACCAAAAGCTACTCGTGGGCCTAATCCCGCTCACCAATCAATATCTGCACCTTTTGTTGTAGTTGTTGTGTTTGAATGTTTCATGCATCCAGTGGTGGTGGTCCTTCCTGAGGCTATACCTAAGGCTACTATCTAGCCATAGGAACCCTCAAAACCTAACCATCCTAGTTGTCCTTTCCATCTTGTCACTGCCTCTCTCGACTCCTCCACCTTTGGGTTTCCCTATAGGAGGAACACCTATTGGTTCTATCAAATTTCTAGGAGGATCGAACCACACATCATATGTGGGAGTAGTTTGAGCTACTACCTTTCCCTAATCATATGCCCAAGGTTGGGCCACCAACTGTCTAAAGCTCTCTATGACCTCTAGAGCCAGAATAGTCAGTCTCCCTGTGGGAACCTCTCTAGTCGATCTCTTAAAAATTGCCTTGTAGGAATCATCAGGTTTGTCCTGCACATATCTGAACTGTCATGCTACCCTATCTGGTAGATACCTCTCAATTATATGGTTCTCTCAACCCTACATGTATCGATTCTGTCTAATAAGATACAACTATTGAATATCATCAAACCATGGCAACATCTGAAGTGATGAGTTCCAATGGAAAAATGTCATGTCATCAATCACCCATCTCCAATACGGGAGCCCAATCTATCTAGTGTGCCTAAGGGTAATGGCACCTCTATATCTCCAAATGACAGGATCATCTAGCTCCATGTCTACCATCTGAACAATCAGTCGAAGCACGACAATGTGCTTCCATGCCCAAATATGTAGCAGAGTCACCCCTGCACCAATAGCTCTCCCATCACAATAAAAAAAATATTGCAAATCATGATATAAGGAGGCTAGCATCACAAGCCCCGACACAAAAATTTTCCTCCTATGTAGCATCTGATACCACTCCAAGCCCCATCCTAGGTTGAATCCTCTACTATGCCTATTTGGAGCCACCAAGCCTGAAATGATGGTTGCAATGATCAATCTAAAGGTTGGTGCATGACCTTTGTTTGAATCCAATTCAATCTATGGTGTAACCAATGCAATTTGATCCATCTCCATGACCTCGAAGTAGGTGTCAAATCTGGCATCAATGTCATAAATCATGCAATCACCATGAATCGACAAATGTAGTATATGCCAAACATCCTCTAGAGTAATTATCACCTCGCTTGTCAAAAAGTAGAAGGACAAGGTCTTGTTGTGCCATCTCTCACACAAAACCATCATCATTGCCAGATGTGTTTGAATCACAGGTACATATGGAATATACCACAGATTGATCTCTCAGAGGTGCTTGTGGCGTAACTCTGATATTACATGTTTAGAAATGTTTGGTTGAGGAGTTTTTCAGTGTCTTAATTATAAATATTATTTCTATGTTTTTGGTCGACATATGAATGAAATTTGAAATATAATTAATATATATAGTTTTTTATGATCCATTCTAAGATGTAGTGGTTTTTAGAATGCTATTCAAATAGGGTTTCAATGTGAATATCAATGTAATGTAATATAAGTTGCATTCTAATCATTGTGTGTCATTATCAGAAGATCATATGTTGTATGGGAGAGTGTCTGAAGTTTTTTTGATCTTAGGTTTCCACATATATCTAGTTTTCTCATGAATGGAATGCGTGTTTATGTTTATCATTTGAATATTTGTGTAATGATAAAGTAAAATCCAAAATTCTACTAAAGATAATTTTTATTTGAATTTGAGATTCTGCATATACTAATTCATCTCTCTACCTCTTAGAATATTGTTTTCCCTTTGATTTTGTATTAGATCCAACTTCCTTTGAAGAAGTGTAAAAACTTAAGGTAGATTGAGGATGGCACACTTAGTGGCTCAAGAAGAATTATCTTCAAATAAGGCACCACTCTTTCATGAATCCAATTATGCTTTTTGGAAAGTAAGGATGGAGGTATACTTGATGGCACTAGGATTTGAGGTTTAGAAATCAATTATGGAAAGATATGAGATCGTTGAAAGTCCCCTAAGAGATTAGGCTAGAAACAAGGCTTACAAAAATAATTCCAAAGCAAGAAATTATATTTTATGTGGCTTATCTAACTCTAAGTTTGTAAAGATCATGCACTATAGGACAACAAAGGAAGTATGGAGTTACACAACATCTATGAAGGTGATGACAAAGTAGAACAAGAAAAGATTCAAACACATCAAGGTCTAATTGAAAGTCTAGAAATAAATGAAGAAGAAAATATTTCCACATTCCTACTCTGGGATAATGAGGTTGTTAATTCTATCTAAGGTATTGGTGAAGAACTGAAAGAAGGTACGATTGTGAAAAAATTACTTAGATCCCTAGCATAAAAATTGGATGCAAAAGTATTTGTTGTTGAAGAAGCTAACTATTTTAATACTCTAAATATGGAGAATTGAGAATGATTTTTTTTAAGGAAAGAGATGGCATTCAAAGTGTCCAAGAGGAAATATGATCTAGATTCAAAAGATGGATTAGATTAGGAAGAAAAAAAATTGTAAAAAAATTTATAGAGAGGTTCCAAAAAGTATAAATGTAAGTTTCCTTTTAAAAATTTTAATTATGGTGAAGTAGGATATTTCATGGCTAAGTGTCCATATAAAGAATCTAGTAATGATGAGGTCATTTCCAAAAGGGAAATTTTTTTAGAAAAATTAGAAAAGTTTCTTTATCAATGAGGAAGGCTACTCATCTGATGATGATGATAAAGCCACTTCCAAGAATGAAGGAGAAAAATATCTTTTCATGGCTACGGAGACCTCTAAATAATATGAGAAAATGAAGTATAGAATTTATGATGATGCTAAAGTATAACTTTTCAAAGAATTAAGCTACACTAGAAAGGAAATCAAAAGGTTGAAGAATAGAATTATAGAAGAAGTGAAAGTCAAAAATAAATTAGCTCAGAATATTGAGAAAGTGGAGATGGTCATTGATTTGAAGAGTGAATTTGAAGAGGAAAATAATATTGAAGAAGTTTTGAATGAAATATTGCTATCAAGAGATTATAAGGATTGTGAAAAAATTAAACTAGAAATTGTGTCACTAAGGAAAGACCATGAAAAGGTAAATCATTAGTTGAAGTTGAAGTTTGGGAAGAGCATTGAGATCTTGGATATGATAATAGAAAGATGGAGATAACCACATATCAAAATTAGTCTTCATTTTTCTGATATATAGAAGAATAAGGTAATCAAGTAAGGTAATTAATTAAATGTTATCACTTGTTTAATCCAACTCTCAATGGGTTATCCTGGCAGCCACTTGTGGGCCCTGGCCCCCACTTGAGAGCTACTCCCCCTAACTTGCACCTAGATACCACTAACCTATGGGTCCAACAAAAAGGATTACAACACATCATGATATCTATGATATTCATAATAAATCATATCAATCTCATCTCTAAGAAAAGATCCCATTACTGAATTAGAAAGCTTTATTGAAACAATATAACAACCATCTTGTAATTGTAGTCATAACACCACCATAACCGATAGTAGCCATTGAATCAAAAAACATATAAATCCAAAACTATCATGATATCAACATCAATTCCACATCCAAATCAAATCTCAAAACTTACACAAAGACTACTACATTTCATTCAGTTTCAGAAAGAGTAATTTAGTTTTCTCAAAAAGGAATCTAACCACACAAAACATTCTACAACTAAGCATGTGGATGGAAAGTTGATCATTAAATCAATATGTTAGCTCTCCAAAATGCAGGTGGAATGCCTCAAGAGGTTTCCAATCTCTTGGTACATTTTAGGGTAACAGACAAGGTCGAATGTTTTAGACCTTCTACTCTTTAGGTGCTGCTAGACCTAGGTGGATGTATCTATATGAGTGGAGCAGACTTAACTTTTGCTTATCTCTTTTAAAATTTTTAACCCACAATGAAAAATGGGAGTGGACAAATGAAATTAAATTTGGTATAAATTGTATAGCAATATTAAAAACTAAATCCTAATATGTTCAGTTAACAGATGTAAAGAAAATGAATGAATCTAAATGGTGAAAAATGCAGAGACTAGTGCCTTATTGGGTACAGGGAGTCAAATGAAATCTAAATGAGTAACTTATTTCTAGAAAACACTCAAATTGTTTGACATATGTTTTTGTTTATAACTTGTATAAACATGCAAGACTGTGACTACCCAGTTCTTCTTAATATCCAGATGAACTCTCCTAATTACTATGATCAATTAAAAGGATTCAATCTCTTCTTGAAAGAACTAGTTAATTAACCACACAGATACAACAAATGTGCACCGATAAACTAAATATAACTTGTTATACCAATTTAAATAACCATAAAATGCCAACCCTGGAGATAAATTTAGTAATACTTTTAATGAGCACAACAGATAATTGAAACCAGAATATGTCACCACATCAAAAATTCAATTGAACTCTCCATTGTTTTTCAATCATGCATCATAGTCTCATAGATTTTGTATCCTATTGGATTTTTTACCTTGTCTCTACTCTATCTTTTTCTTTTTTCATTAGAATTGAAAATGAGCATTTATACATCAACATTTGAAAGGATGCATCACTTCACATTAAAATGTTGGCAATCAGTTGTATTCAAGATTTTTTAACATTCGTTGAACACTCGCTGAGACATCCCATAGTCATACCAAAGTCCAATGTCTCACCGATAGTCATCCCTTTCATTGCTATAATGTCATGTCATCTTATCAACACATTGAGTCCCACCGACGAATACCCTTTCATCTTATGTGTTTTGCTATAACATTCCATTGTCAGGGAGACATCCCACAGATCAATTTGTCTTACCGAAAGTCATCCTTCCATCTTGTGTGTCGTTGAGACAATTCATAGTTAGGGGGAGGTTTCATAGAATACCTTTGTCTTACCGAAATACCCTATGATAAATTCTTGTTGTTAAGACATATGGGCTTTCTCACCGATGAAAAAACATATCGGCGTGACATAAGAGTTGACAAGACTATATAACCTTACTCCAAAAACCATTGATAGAACTCTCCTGCGCATTGTCGGTGAGACTAGAGGCATTCACTAAGACTTCATTCTGATACTATTTAGTCTTACCAATATGTATATCAC
This sequence comes from Sequoia sempervirens, assembly GCA_007258455.2. Lineage (NCBI taxonomy): Eukaryota > Viridiplantae > Streptophyta > Pinopsida > Cupressales > Cupressaceae > Sequoia > Sequoia sempervirens. The sequence goes on from VDFB02047230.1 coordinate 547,022,137, forward strand.
CATCGGTGTGACATATGGGTCACTATGACTTATTCCAATGAAAAAATTTCTCACTGATATGTTCTTTTTGTCGCCGATTGGTAAGACATGAAGTGTTCGGTAAGACATCACCCCGAGACCCTTTAGTCTGGCTAATACATCAATCTGTGTGCTAGTTGGTGTGACAATAATATTTCACTAAGACCTCATTTCGATGACCTTTATCTGGCCGATAAACCTCCTTGTGAACTGGTCAGTGAGACACGACCCATTCGGTGAGACCTCACCCCGGTGTTATCACTCTTGCCAATATGAATTTTCTTCTGTCGCAGAGAAAATGTGTGTGTCCTGCCGATAGGCTGCAACAGATATATATTAGTAGAGAATGTATTATGGACTGGGAAAACCCTGATAATCTCATGCTGGTCAGAATTCTAATATGGAATATTCATACCTAGATATATTTTTGGGATCACATGGCTGAATATGGGAAAAAATTTTATGAAAAGAGGCTTTTGTATTTATGATGAAGACTCATTTGGAGACTCAGGGGTATAAAAAACTTGTGAAATTATTCATAATTTTACAGTTCCAATAGTGGCTCCATCTGGGGATGAATGGTTGTGAAATAATTGCAAGGATCCAGATTTCTAGGTGAGCAGACCAGACTCAAGATGACGAATCAAAGTGATGGACCAGTGAGCAAGATGGAAAGAATGGAAATGAATGTGACCCTATACTACTGTACATGGAAAGATTTATTTTAAAAAGAAGGAAAACCAAGATTGTCCATGTACTAGAAATTCTTGTTCCTTTTATTTCCTAGAATACTATGCATGGAGAAAATTTTTAAGAGGATTATCAAGAGTTGTCCATGCACTGGCAACCCTTAATCCTCTGTATTTCTCAAGAGAAAAAGTGCTTCAAAAATGTCCCATGTACAGGCAACTCCTAATCTTCACCAGTCATGTTTTGTAGATAATATGAATCTTCACCTTTCTTTCCAACAACCACAAAAGGTCCCAGCCACAATGCTTCAAATTTCCCATGTTTTCCCTTCTCCGACACCTTGCATTCCACATTAACACCAGATCACTTTCTTCAAACTTTCTATATTTTTCTATTCTATCAAATAAATACTTCATTTGTCCCTGTAACTTTACATTTTGATTTTGAGCTATTCTTCTCACTTCATCAAGCTCTTCCAATTGTTCAATTCTTTCTTCCATTGGTTCTAGAATATCTACATCTTCCTGAAGGATAAATTTGTAAACTGGTAACAAATTTTGTAAAGGCATTCTAGCTTGCATTCCATATACCAATTCAAATGGGGATTTTCCAATTGCCTTCTTTACAGTGATCCTATCAATCCAGACAGCCAGTTTCAGTTTTGAATCCCAAGCTTTCTTATTCTGACCCAGCATCCTCCTTATGATTTTGAGAAGACTCTTATTGTTGGACTCTACTTGACCATTAGCTTGTGGATGGTAGGGAGCTGCATAAGAAATGGAAATGCCATATGTGCTGCAAAAGTTTCTGAATTCATCATATCTAAAACACATCCCATTATCAGTAATCAATCTTAGTGGTGTACCAAACTTGGTAATGACGTTATCCATTAGGAAATTTGTCACAACTTTACTTGTAGCCTGCTTAGTTGGGACTGCTTCTACCCATTTAGTGAAATAATCAGTAGCTACCAATATCCATTTATGTCCTCCACTTAATTTTTCTTGTATCTCACCAATAAAATCAATACCCCATTGATGAAAAGGGGCTTCAACCTGCAAAGGTCTAAGTGGTAAAAATCCCTGATACTTCATTTTCCCAAAGAATTTCTGGCAGGCTTCACATTTTCTTACATATGAAAAGGAGTCATTAAAAACTTTCGGCCAGTAATAACCTACCCTGAGGATTTTATGGGCGGTTGTCTTTGCAGAGTAATTCCCTCCACAAACTCCTTCATGCATTTCACTTAAGATATGCTTTGCTTGTGACTCATCCAGACATAACAACAATATCCCATTTCTATTCTTCCAAAACAAATCACCTTCCATGAAAACATACTTAGATGCTTGCAACTTTAAAGTTCTTTTCTAGCTATCACTTAATCCTTTTGGGCACTTCATATATTTGAGGTAATGCATGATGTCTGCATACAAAGCAGTGTGCTCAATACTTGCAATTACTCTTTCTTCATCCTCTATATTACAAATCTGATTTTCTTTGATATTTGCCTCTTCCATTAGCTTGGCCAAGCCCTGGCCTCTCACCAATTTAGTGATTTATATCTCCATATCAAACTCTTGGATCTTATTAATCCACCTGCATCTCTTTCTTGTTACCTCAGACTATGTCAGAATATCCTTTACAGTTACATGAGGGACATAGGCAATTACCTTAACTCCAACAAGATATGGCCTAAAAGCCTTTGTAGCTTTTACCAATGCAAAAGACTGCTTTTCCATTATATCATACTTCAATTATGATCCCTGCAATGACTTACTGAAAAAAGACACAGGTTGCTCATGACCTTCCTCATTTTTTTGTAACATAACAGTAGCTATGGTGTGTAATGAAGCAAATGAGAATATTTGAAAAGGTTTTGAAAAATATAGGGACTTAAGGACAGGAGCCTCCTTGATAGCTTTTTTAATTGATATAAAGGCATCTAATGCTTCTGCAGTTCAGTCTACCTTTTTTCCTTTCCTTAACATTTTTGATATAGGTTTTATGATTTCAACAAAATTAGAAACAAATCTCCTAACAAAATTGATCTGTCCAAAGAATGACTGGATGGCCTTAACAGTTTTAGGTACAAGAACCTTATCTATAGCTTCAACCCTTTTAGGATCTATTATAATCCCCTCCTTCGAGACAATATGTCCCAAAAGCTTACCTTTTGTGATTGCAAAATGACATTTCTTAGGATTCAGGCAAATACCATATTCTAAAGCTTTAATAAACATTTTTTCCAAATGTTCTACATGATCTCCAACCTTCTTTGAATAAGCAATAAGATCATCCTGATACATTGCCATGATAGCATTGATCAAATCTGCAAATGCTACATCCATAGCTCTTTGGAAGGTTGCTCCTGTGTTTGTGAGACCAAATGGCATTCTTATGTATACATATGTCCCCCAAGGAGTTGTAAAAGTTGTTTTACATTGTTCACATTCTTTAACCTTAACCTGGTTGTAACCTGAAAACCCATCCATCATAGATAATAGCTCGCACCCTTTCACCTTATGTAGTATAGCTTCCATGTTAGGCAAAGGGTAATTATCCTTAAGAGATGCCACATTCAAATTCCTAAATTCCCCACATACTTTTATATCTTCATTTTTCTTCCTCATAGGAACCAGGTTTGAGACCCAAGTTGAGTGCCTAATAGGTTTGATGATGACACCATCTCTAAGCTTTGCCAATTCTTCCTACATTTTGGGTTCCAATGTTGGATTAATGGGTCTTTACTTCTATCTAAATGGCTTTGCATCCAACTTCAATGGTATTTCATGCTGAAACAAATCTTCCCTATATGCTTTTAGATCTTCATAAGACCATGCAAACACATGTTTATTTTTTTTAGTAATGCTATTAGCATTCTTCTAATCGTTGGGCTTATTTTCTTCCCTATGTACACCTTTTTTGGTTCCATCTTAGTTCCCAAGTTGATCTCTTCAATGTCCTCCTCCTTCACTGGTGTCTACTTCATGAGAGACTAATCATTCCCATCATATACTCTCTCCAATGCCACAAGTCCTCTAGGAAGCGTATTTGTTTTAAGCTGTAAGATTTCCTTTCCAAATATTGTCTGCTTCTCATCTACTTCTTCAACGAAAGCATTGAAATCAATTTCCTGAGCTTCATATTGATCTATACAGTGAAGAAATTTTAAAAGATCAGTATCATCATTAAAAACATGCCAACTATATATGTTATCAGCCACAACAAGCCTTGTTTTGAACTCAATTTGTGATACTCCAGCCAGTGTAATATCATCCCTTCTTAGAGCTACATTTTCCAAAAAGTCTACCATTATGTTCTTCGACCGATCTACCCATTCAATAGAAAATGCATCAAATAGCTCTATTGTGTCCCATACAACATTCCTATATTGCTTCAATATTTTATGTTTTGTTGCATATTTTGATTTAACTTATGAAACAACTAACTCAGAATCCCCTAGAATAGCCAGTAACTTGATTTTATGTTTCACAGCTATATTCAAGCCTGTTAATAAAGCTTCATATTCTACAACATTGTTTGTACATTCAAATTTTAACAAGAACGAATACTTAAATTTAATACCTTTAGGTGAAACAAATACTACTCTTGCTCCATTACCTTCTTGGCTGCAAGCTCCATCGAAGTACATTTTCCACACACCATCACTATTCTTTGCTACATGTTTATCAATTAGATCATTGTTGATTAACTCTGGCTAAGCTAGTTCTATCTTAAAATTCTCAAGATCCGCATCACATAAACAATTGAATTGATCTTGAGGTACACAATCTACAATTGGGTTCATCCTCAGCTCCCTATACAACTTAACTTCTTGGCCATTCACTAGAATTGTTACATAAGATAAATCAAATTGTACATTTCCCCCATCTATTATCATCCACTGTCTTGACAAAAGCATTCCAAATTGAGGAGGAGTATCAATTACAATTATATCTATATTGTAGGCCACCTGAGGATAAGTAGTTAATTTGACCTCAACATCTTTCATAATACCTACCACAGGAACAGGTCTATTATCCATTGCATAGCACTTTCCCCCATTAATATCAACCCACATGCCAAGTTGTTTCATAATTCCAACAGGAATAATGTTTATGGTAGCACCATAGTCTATCATGCAATTCCTCAGCAATTTGTTATTTATAAGTAACATAGTGAAAAAAGGATCAACTTATGGGGAATTTGTTAATACATCACTTAAGCAGACTTTTGGGATATTTCCTTTCTCTTTCCTACTAATTGTTTTAGTAGCCACTTCATTTTCAGAATTCATATGTTTTTCAGTTCCATTTGTTATCAATTGAACAAAATTGTCTCTATATTCCTTAATTTTCATCATCTCAAGTAATGGAACATACATTTTTACCTAGGATAAAGCCTGAGTGAAGTCAAAAGAAGAACCCTCCACCTTAATTATTTTCTTTTGTTCTGATGTTTCTCCTTTGTTCTCTTCTTTTTCTCTTTTACTCAGCTGATCAGTCTTTTGCAATTCTTTGTGTAATTCTCTTACTTCCTCATTTTGGACAGGCTTCTACTCGCTTTTATCATGTTGTTTGTTTTTTGCTTTCTTCAAAATTCCTTGTGTCACTTTTTGATCCTTATTAAAGATTCCCCTAGGGACACCTTCCTTCTCATTCACTATCCTATTTCTCAACCAGTACTTACTCTTTGCTTCTTCAACTACAGCAATAATTAATCTCTCTATCTCCTCTTCGGTGAGTTTCCTCATACTGCACTGAGTAGGCATCACAATAGAATGAGGTTCAGTATAATCTTCTTTAGAGTTAGAAAAAACCTATTGTTCAGCCATGTGGACATTGTACCTCTTATTTGAAACACCGTACTCATATCCTTCATCTTTTGAAGATGATTATTTCTCCTCAACAAGGTGAAAAGTATTTGAAATCAAATACACTGTGTGATCTACTTCATCATTACCCATTAGCATTCCTTCTTCTTGCATTCTTTGGGCTACAACACAGTAATCTGGGGAATGTGGCTTATCACAAACTTCACATAAATAATTGTTATTTACCATATAGGTTCCCTTCTTCCTTAAAGGATCGAGAGTTTATTTGTTTCTAGGCCTATATGTTACAGGATTTCCATCCTTCCAATTTGTATTATAGGGAATGCCATGTAACCTAGGCCTTTCATTTCTATATGTGTTCTCTTGTTTGTACTGATAATTATTTACTTGTTGAGGAGGCCTGGGATTATCTCTCCTACTAATCATCCCAGCAGCCCTCCTGTTGTTTTCAATAGTTAATGCTATCTTCTAGGCTTCAGGCAAATCTCTTGGAAACCTATTTCTTAGTTCATACCCTATTTTTGGATCAAATGATTTCAAATAGACACTCAATGTTGTTGAGTCTGGCAACTTGGACCCCAGTGGTATCTTATTTTGCAATTTGTTAAATCTCTGATTAAAATCATAAATTGACTCGTTCTGATTTTTCTGAATTCCCACTAATTCATGAAAAGCAGCATCTGGTGCACATAGGTTTCCATATTGTTCCAGAAATCGATCCTAAAATTCTTGAAAAGAACCAACAGAGGCTGTTGGCAGGTCATTGAACCAATCCCTAGCTTCTTCAGTGAGTGACATCATGAACAACCTCGTATGTAAGTCTTCATATGGTATATCCAAACCTTGAATAAAATAATTTTTTTTTTCAAATGATCTTTAGCAGTAATTACACTACTCCTTGTAAATTTGGGGACAAGACTTCTCCAATTGCTATCCATAGAGTAAGGGTATAATTGAAACCCTGTCAAATCAAATTATCTGATCATTATTGTATATTGCTGAGGTTGGGGGTTAGGTGGATATTGATATTGGTACATCAGATTATTGTATTGCGCATGATGATGTGGCACATAATTCTAACCATGAGGTGGTTGTGTATTTGTATAATGTGTTGCAGTATATGGTGGATGATTTGGTTGATTGTATTTATTTCCAATCTAATTCTGAGGAACCTTTGGCCAATATGAAGATCCTACATTATCATTTCCTTGTTTATGAGATGACACATACTTTGAAAGATTAATTGCCTGAGCTTTAATTTGAGCTTCCTGTAATTTCAAGTCTTGAATTGCTTTTATCATTTGGATCTTTTCCTGTTCAACTTTTGCTCTTTCTACTTCTTGTTTATGAAACTTGAATTGTGCTTCTATCTCTTCACGAGTTGAGAATTCATAGTTTTCTTGAGGAATTACATGATCAATAAGCTCATCTTGATTACCCTCCATCCTTCGATCATATTCCTGTTGATATCTAATTCGTTCAACTTCAAGTTTAGCATCAAACTCTACCTATTTCTGAGGATTATAAAAGGGATTTTTTTGTTCTTCTGGGGTACAAGGCTCTACACATGAATTATCTCTCCATGTATCATAACGGTCATATGTCTCACAATGTGGTCTTGTCATTTTTTCTTTATTTATTATACACATGTCATCCTCTTTCTGCTTACCCTTATCATCCTTATCACCCTTTTGTGTCCATTTACTGTTACTAGCATAACCTTCAGTAAGACCTCCCATATATTGGGATCTTCTACCATTCATGATGAATTGATGCAATGTTCTTGTCAGAGTCACCACTCACTTTCTTAAAGTGATAAAATGTTTGTTTATTCCCAGCAAAGTCTATATAGGATTTTTGACTTTATGATTAAGGCCCTGATTCTGAGTTGACTCCCCAGCAGAGTCGCCAATTTGCTAGCTCTCAAAAATGTAGGCGGAATGCCTCAAGAGGTTTCCAATCTCTTGGTACATTTTAGGGTAACAGACAAGGTCGAATGTTTTAGACCTTCTACTCTTCAAGTGCTACTAGACCTAGGCAGGTGTACCGATATGAGTGGAGCAAACTTAACTTGTGCTTATCTCTTTTGAAATGTTTTTCCCACAATGGAAAATGGGAGTGGACAAATGAAATTAAATTTGGTATAAATTGTATAGCAATACTGAAAACTAAATCCTAATATGTTTAGTTAACAAATGTAAAGAAAATGAATGAATCTAAATGGTGAAAAATGCAGAGAATAGTGCCTTATTAGGTACGCGGAGTCAAATGAAATCTAAATGAGTAACTTATTTCTGGAAAACACTCAAATTGTTTGGCATATGTTTTTTTTAATAACTTGTATATACATGCAAGACTGTGACTACCCAGTTCTTCTTAATATCCAAATGAACTCTCCTGATTACTATGATCAATTAAAAGGATTTAATCTCTTTTTGAAAGAACTAGTTAATTAACCACACAGATATAGCAAATGTGCACTGATAAACTGAATATAACTTGTTATACCAATTTAAATAACCAGAAAACACCAACCCTAGAGACAACTTTAGTAATACTTTTAATGAGCACAACAGACAATTGAAACCAGAAATATGTCACCACATCAAAAATTCAATTGAAATCTCCATTGTTTTTCAATCATGCATCATAGTCTCATAGATTTTGTATCCTACTGTATTTTTTACCTTGTGTCTGGGTATGTGCAGGATCATCATGGAAAAAATAGGCCCTTAAGTGGCAAAAAATTCAGCAAAATCAATGTTAGGCAACTTGATGTAAAAATTTGAATAAGTTATCTATATTATTTCAAAAATATGTAAGAATAGAATCTATAGAAAATTGAATATAGTTTCTAAACTACTAGGTTTATTTAAAAATAAATAAAATCTATTTGGTGAAAATTTGAAATTTCAATGTAGTAGTACTTAAATTTTAGGGAAAAAATAAGAAGTAGGTGTCTGTTTGACCACCCTAACCAAAATAAAACAATAATTATTTTTTATAATATTTTATATGTAAGTAGAGGAATCATGTCTAGATGTGATGCATATTTTTTTGTAATTTTTTTCCAAGTAAATAATTAATTATGAATTTTTTATTACAACTTTTAAAAAATATAAAAAACTCATATGTCTGACCACCTTAACTTGGTCAAAAATCTGAAATTTAATTTTTCTTTTTTAATCCTATATTATGTGAAGCATAGAATGTGGCACATGTTTTAGATTCAAAAAATGTGATACCATTTGAAGTTATAGATGTTTTTCAATCAGCCTATCAATCAAGACTTTAGTCCTAATTCTAATAGAAAATGAATAATAATTATTTATTAAATTCAAATTAAAGAATAATTTATATTGGTGGAAAGTTGAGAATCTCCTTTAAAAACTCTTTTTATTTCATCAATTTTGGGTAAAAAAAAAGTCATCAGCCACATACCCTACAAATACCCATAATATTGCCACTTTTTGGCCCATCATGATCCTGCACATACCCGTCTACTCTATCTTTTTCTTTTTTCATTACAATTAAAATGAGCATTTATACATTAGCATTTGAAAGGACACATCACTTTGCATTCAAATGTCAGAAATCAGTTCATATTCAGGCTTTTGTTAACATTTGTTGAACACTCACCGAGACATCCCGTAGTCATACCGAAGTTCGATGTCTCGCCGATAGTCATCCCTTTCATCGCTATAATGTCATGCCGTCTCATCGACACATTGAGTCTCACCGATGAATACCCTTTCATCCTATGTGTTTCACTATAACATTCTATTGTTGGGGAGACATCCCATAGATCACTTTGTCTTACCGAAAGTCATCCTTCCATCTTGTGTGTCACTGAGACAGTTCATAGTCAGGGGGAGGTTTCATAGAATACCTTTGTCTTACCGAAATACCCCGTGATACATTCTTTTTGCTGAGACATATGGGCTTTCTCGCCTATGAAACAACATATTGGTGTGACATAAGCGTCGGAAAGACTGTATAACCTTACTTCGAAAACCATTGATAGAACTCTCCTGCGCATTGTTGGCGAGACCGGAGGCATTCGCTAAGACTTCATTCTAATACTGTTTAGTCTTACCAATATGTATATCATCATCAGTGTGACATATGGGTCGCTATGACTTATTCTGATGAAAAAATTTCTCACGGATATGTTCTTTCTGTCGTCGGTCGGTAAGACATGAAGCGTTCAGTAATTCATCACCCCGAGACCCTTTAGTCTGGCCGATACATCGATCTGTGTGCTAGTCGGTGAGACAATAAGATTTCGCTAAGACCTCATTCTGACGACCTTTATCTGGCCGACAAACCTCCTCATGCACTGGTCGGTGAGACATCACCCATTCGGTGAGACCTCACCCCAGTGTTATCACTCTTGCCAATATGAATTTTCTTCTATCGCCAAGAAAATTTGTGTCCTGTTGATAGGCTGCAACAAATATATATTAGTAGAGAATGCATTATGGATGGGGAATACCCTGATAATCTCATGTCGATAGGAATTATAATATGGAATATTCAGACCTAGATGTATTTTTGGGATCACATGGCTGAATATGGGAAAAAAAATTTATGAAAAGAGGCTTTTGTATTTATGATGAAGACTTGTTTGGAGACTTAGGGGTATAAAAATCTTGTGAAATTATTCAGAATTTTACAGTTCCAACACAATACAAACAGATATCATGAGAAAAAATGTATGAAAAGAAACCCCAAAACCTAAACGTAGCCTCTAGAGACCCCTGAACCATCAAACGGGACCAAAATTGGCAACTAGACCCTCTCATAGACATGCTACATAGTTGAGAGGCTAAGCTGTATAGTTGGAAAGGGGAACTATGTAGTTTCCCTCTAGGGTGACATACTTCAAGGGTGTCTTGGATAGAAATTTCTTGAAAAAATGGGGGTTCAATCTGATGAAATTCAAGGTGTAGAAACATGCCTAGGGTTTGATTATGAGTTTTTTTTTAACAAGATTCATAGATAAAAATTCAAAATTCGAAAATAAGAAAAAAAAACACTCATTTAGACACACAGAAGCAATAGTTCTAAACACCCAAAACAAACTTTTCTAAAAAACTATATGAAGTTGAAAAAACTTATATATTTTCTATTATCATATGCCAATGATCCTAAATACCAATCTAATCACTTTCCATGAGGAAAATCCAAATCTGGGATGAAGCAATACACCAAATAGAGAGGTTGGAAACACGCATTCACAGATATTTTCCAAAAAACACCGTAATAATAAAATTACAAATCATTTCTCTATTCCAAATATCTATATACTTAAACAAAAAAAAAACTATGGCCCATCAGAGCCTACCTTGAAATTGAAGAATAAATTGACACACAGGGGGAGTTGAAGCCCCAAATATCTTGTAGTTTCAAAGCTTCAATCCACAACACTCAAACCTCGCAATCAAAACTTCAATCCCCACACTAAAATGAGAACTTCCACAAAACCTTCAACTCACCACTCCAAGTTGATCTATTCTCCTATCAGCCCCTGGACTCAATTCTCAACTCGGTTCTTATGTAGACTAGGTAAAAAGAGAACGCATACCCCCCTATATAAGCTATTTGTTTGATTCCTAGGCATCGATAGGATGATGTTGAAAATGGTCAAACACCCCAATTTTAGGGTTTTCATACCTCTAGTGCTCCCTGAGTTCCACTCGGCTCACACCGAGCTAGGTGCACTCGAGTTCCCAACTTGGGCATCCCAATTTTGATTCCCCTTGTGAGGAGTGCTCTACCAATTTCTATCCACCATCAATTCCTACACCCCTGGTGCTTGGGCGATCACCCCAATCCATAGCATCCTAGTCGATTCGCCTTCCACCAAAACCCTCCTAGGAAAAATAATATATATCATTTTCTTTTTCCTAACACTTATATCGATCTCGTTATCTCTATTTTCTTTATTTTACTTAGCTTTTCTCCCTCAAATTTAGTCGTGATTGGGATTTTCACCCACTAGTTACTTTTTTTGCTTAAAAATTTCTAAGAATTCTTAAAAAAAAAACCATTTTGAACATATCCTACATTCACAACTTTTCATGATATTGTATTTCTTTTAGGGCTTTTAGGAATTCCCCAAAAACATTGACCCTCCCATATTTTTCATGCATAGTATATTATGAAGTGTAGAGAAAAATGGGAAACTATCACCTGCTCGCAGAAGATAAATTAAAACATAATTTAACCCTCACCTTAAATATTATTAATAAACACATATGCATTCATAAGCATATCGTATACATATATAGATATATATAAATCACATATATACTTATTAATCATTGAATCACACAAAAATAAAATCTCACATATGTATATATATTTATAATTAAATCACACATAATATTAATGATTAAATTCATATAAATTTATATATTAGTACTTATATCACATATATCCTAATAATGACATATACACAATATCAATAGACACACTTTTACCCCCATGAATAATTAAAGTGATTATCATGACACTTTCACAAATTAGATCCAAAACCATAATTAAACATAAACTCACAATTCACATAAACTGAAAATGACAATTTACCAACACATCACATCACTTCACAAGCAAGCAAGGTAATTTAGACATTATCTTTCAACAACCCGAATAGGTGGACACACACACAAGACATAATTGTCCCTAATTGAGGATAATGGCTTAGGCTAGGCTATAATTTGGGCCAGAATGTTATCTCCTCAATCACCATTAGGATTAGAGGCATGCTCAGACCTTTGAGACCAGGTGGATTCGATACCTATTATGTACAAAAGAGGTGGTGGACTATGTTATGATTATGGATAAAATAGTAGAAATTTTCAAAAAAACCTCTTCCTAAAGAGAATTTTGAGTATCTTTGGTAGAACTTGGGATTGGTTGCTCCCTCCTCTTGAATAAAGAGTAAGAACAGGTTGAGGGGGAGCATTGAATCCCTACTATAAGTAGAAATGATAGTATTGTAGTGTTTCAAAACTTAGTTGAGTAGAAGAAAAGTGTTTTGAAGGATTGGACGAAGTATGGATTGAAGAGGAGTCTATCCAAGAGATATGTTTTCAAAATGAGTAGTGAGTAGTTGTCCTTTACCATTGATGTCAAAGGGGGAGAAATGAAACTCAAAATGCTAAATACTCTAAAGGGGGAAAGTTGAACTTGCTATGATGAGGTTTTAGATAGGGGGAATTCCTAATCCTGACACATTACATTTGTCTTTATGTGCCAACATCTTTTTTTACCATCAATGACAAAGGGGAAGATTTTTGAACATATGTTGTCATTGATGTCAAAGGTGTATTGTACTTGATGTCAAAAGAGTTTCAATTATGCTAGTTAGTTCTATCATTGATGTAATGGCATCCAAAAGATTGGAGGACACATAATATTGTCAATGGAATTTTGAGTTATGGATCAGGGAAAACTTTAGTGGTGAATCTTCACCAATTGGTGAATTCTAGGAATCGGCCAAGTCGAAATTGGAGAATTTCTCGCACCCAACAGGGTGTCCAAATCGCCTGGATTTTACAAACTATAGGTCCAATGCATGTCCATTCGCTAATGAGTTTTTTTATGAGGCATATTTAAGCAACAAATTTTCCATTTTCAAACTACGCATTTCAATTGGACTGACTAATATTTTTGTCTGTAATTCTAAAAGCATATAATAAAACACCTACATATTTGCCAATACTATTAAAACAATATTGTATTAGGACCCATTTTGCCAATTGAAATTTATAAATAGTTGCTTGTGAAGACCCATTTTTCCAATTAAAATTTATAAATAGTTGCTCATGAGGACCTATTTCGCCAATAACATTGAAAAATAATTACAATTGAGGACACATTTCGCCTTGAAAATTACAACGTATCGTTGTATAAGCATGCGGGATTCACCAAATTTTTAATATACCATTTAAAAATCCTGCAGAATTTTCCAAATATGGAATCATGGATTGATATAAATAGAATCAAAAGTGTCATTTATTCTCACAAATTTTGTTCAGTTCTAAGGTTCTACTTCTCGATTTGGAAGTCAGTGAAAGCTGAAAATGTAGACTTAAAAGGTGAGTGATCATTTCTTCATAGTTTTATTAGTTATAATAATAGGTTTTCTTTATCTCTTTTCCATTCTTGCTTCAACAAAGTGAACTTGAGAAGTTAGAACCAAACTCTGAAGTTTCAAAGTTTTCAAAACCTCCAAGCCACTGAGTAGAAAGATGACCAAGAAAGACTTGCAACTCAACAAAGTGAACCATCAAACAAGTGGGGGAATTGCAAAGTTATGGAAATTTAGAACTCTGTGACAAGGTTATATAACTCTGAGGACTAGCGACTAAGTTTAGGAAAAGCCAAATTTTTTTATTGTATTCCATGGTATTGAATTTGATATGTGATTTTGCATCATTTTTAAAGAACAACACTTATCACACTACTTATAAATTCCTATTGCATTTCCATTCACACAATCTTTGATAAATAACTGAAAGGAATATTATTAATCCATTCCTTGAATAGAAATAAATACAATCGAAAGTATCATTTATTCGAAAGTCAGCCAAAGCTAAAAATGTAGACTTAAAGGTGAGTGATCATTTCTTGATAGTGTTATTAGTTATAATAATAAGTTTTCTTTACCTCTTTTCCATTCTTGCTTTAGTCTTAAAGATGATATTGAGTAGGGAATGGGATCTATATTATTATTCTCTTTCCTTAAATAAGAAGATATTTTTTTCTAGCTTTTATTCGAAGTGAGAGATGAATATGTCGAGCAAATCAGAGATCAATATGTCGAGCGACTCGAGCAGCAAGGGTAAGGTTCCTGCCACTCCTTAGGGTGGTGAAGAGACTCCTGCCACTTCTTAGACTCCTACTCCTCAGGGTGGTAAGGCGCCTGCCACTCCTCAAAGTCCTATCGCTCCTCAGGGTGATGAAGAGACTCATGCCGCTCCTCAGGCTCCTCAGGCTCCTCAGGGTGGTGAAGAGACTGGGAGGCCATCAAAATGCAAAAAACTTAGACATGCCATACAATCTTACTTTGGAATTTCCAACTCTTCTGATCCATCAGGTCAAGATGGAGCTACATCATCAACTCTTCCACCAAATATTGGTAGCATTCCCAATACATCACTGCCACCCGAAGGTCAAGTTGAAATTGTCATTGATTTAAATCAAAATGTATCAAATCAGGATAGCAATACCACAAAATATGTTCCAAGGTATACCTTGGGCCTAGTTAGCCAGAATGAGATAATTGAATTGGATGAGGATGATGATGTTGGTAGCAAGAAAAGGAAAAATAAACCAAAAAGGGGGTGCAAATGGGAAATGACAAGGAGTTTTCAACTTGGTTGGTTGTCAAAATACCCATTCATGGTACCAATGGGGATTGGAAATGAAAATTATATTGAAAAGGAAACATTGGCCAAATGTAAGATTTGTAGTTGGAAATGTGGAAAATCCAAGACGTTGCAGTTAATGATTAACACTATAGAAAAGCTTATTGGTAAAGTTTATGAAAAACAAATCATAGATGGAAAGGAAGAATCAGTCGTACGATGGAAATCAAAGGAAGAACGTCTTCATGTTAGGTATGTCATGGATTGTGAAGAGTATGAAAAAAAATTGTTAAAAATTGTTGCATGTAAAGGTACACTTGAGGCTCAATTTGGAAAAGCAATGGAAACAACAAATCTGTCAAAAATTGTTTAGATGAGTGTTGTTTTTCATATTTTGTCCAGAGGGTGTCCTATGATAGACTACCCAAAATATTCTAGTTTATTATCTTATTTGAATGTTCCTCACTATCCCTACTCACATTGGTTAGTAAACGCTGGATGGGAATGGGAAAACTATCTTGCTCCAGTGGAAAAGGAAGATTTAAAGCATAAAGTAAAAGAGTCAAGTTTCATTGCATTATCTTTAGATGAAGTTACTGTAGTAGACAATACTTTTTGGGTCTATATGCATTTATACACTATACAACATGTTCACCAAGCTCATCTTCTCTGTGTTCATAAAATGAAGGACAATTCAACATCACAAAATATATTTGAACTAGTCAAGATACCTTTGAATGAAATTGCAGGTATGGATGAGTTGACAATTGTGAAAAAGTTGGTGTGTGTAGGAGTTGATGGAGTTGTAGTGATGCAAGGTCAAAGGACCAGTGTTTGCACAAAGCTACAAACTACTTGTGCACCATACATGCTTGGCATTCACTACATGGCCCATTGAATGAATTTAGCATTCAAAATTGTAAGCAAGTTTCCTATAGTATCAAAAGTCAAAAATCTATTCCACGAGATCCATGCATACTTTTGTCGAAGTCTTAAATGTTTCAAAAAAAATCAATTTTTTTTTGAGGGAACAACACCAAGAAACAAGCTTCTCAAGGATTTTGATACCAAATGGATCTCCTTGCATGGACCAACACAATGAGTTCTTTTAGAATATCAATCCTTGATTGGAGTGATGTACGAAAATTGCAGCATAGTAGACAAAGCTCCTGACATCTTACATAGGTTAAGCAATATAGAGACACTCTTGACTTTAACTAGTCTTTTCCCCATGTTGGATGTGATGAACGAGCTTGTGAAGAAATCTCAAGAAAGCACTATGTATATTAATGAATATGCCAATCTACATAAACATACATGCTTGGCCCTTGATCATCTATATCTAGATCTAACACAAGATGGCCCAAATTATTTCATGTGGTAGAAAATTACTAATTTGAATGATCCTAATAATTATTTATAGTTTAATGCAATCGAGCACTTATGCATATGTGTACATGTATATGAGATACAAATGTACCAATGTAAGACAACCAGGTGCTCTAGAAAAGAAGTAGTTGTTAACAAGGAAGATTTTCAAGGCATTGTTAAATCTATTAGTGATAATTTGAAGGAAATTCTAAAATCTCTTTCCTCAAAGATTCGTGAAAGATTCCCTCGACATGAAATACTTGAAGCCATGAGTATTGTGTATCCTCAATTTTGGGAAAACTAAGATAATCCAAAATATTTTCATGCTCAGGTAAAAATCTTGATCGAACAATTTTCGAAAACTGTAGCATACAATGAGAAGAAAAAAGAAGGAATTTTAGATGAAGCTAAGCTTAGAAAACAATGTAGGGATTTTGCAACAACTATGAAGGACCAATATAAATCCATGGGAAAGGACAAGGCCTTTGAACCAGGATCAATAAAAAAGGTTTGGAAAAACTTAGGTCATAGTGAAATATTGTGTGGTTTGATATCAGAATATTTCAAACTTGTTGATTTATGTCAAACAATGATATTGGGGTCGGTGGAGGATGAGAGATTTTTTAGTACATTAGGGTTTTTGAAATCAAAGTTAAGAAACAAACTAGACAATAAGTTGGAAAATTTCTTAAGGATGAAAGGAACTGAGTATAATTTCATAAATTTTCCTTTTGAAAGGGCACTCACAATCTGGAGGTCCACATGTGAAAGAAGAGGGACCGGGTTGTGCAAGACTCCAATTCCAAAGGATGGTACTGGTGACACTGGCAGTGGCAATGGGACTCAAACAGATGACATTGACAAAAATGACACAATGAATGTTGAATTTGAGACACAGGCTGAAGAAAATGAAGAGCAGACTTGGAATCAAATTCAAGACAACTCTTTTACTTTATCTAATGATGAATGCCAGTTTGAGGACCCTGAGTCCATTTGGGAAATGGAAGAGAATTAGCAGCTTTAAGGTATTTATATTTCACTTCATCGATCTTAGGATCAGATTCCTTTGTTCCATACTGTAGTTGATGATATTTTATATTGTATTCAATGAAATTGTGAATCATTGCACTTCATGATATTTTATTTTATATTGCACTTCATGAATCATATTCCAAAGTCAAACTGTAGTTGATGATATTTTATGTTGTATTACATGAAATTGTGATATTTTATATTTTATATTGTATTTTATATTTTACATTAGTCTATACATAGCATTCAATGAGGGAGGTGTCAGATGACGGCACCTTTGAAAGGTTAAGGCAAGATAAGTCCATAATGTCGTGTGGTCACTGAAACTTGGAACCTTAGAACCAAAGTTTGAAGTTTCAAAGTTTTCCAAACCTCTGACTCACTGACTAGAAACATGACCAAGAAAGACTTACAACTCAATAAAGTGAACCATCAACCATGTTGGGGAATCGGGGAGTTATGAAAATTTAGAGCTCCGCGACAAGGTTATAAAACTTTGAGGACTATCGACTAAGGTTAGGAAAAGCAGCAAAATCATGACTTTGAGTGATAGTAACACAATAATGAAACTAACCAAAAATCCATCATTCCAATTCCAATAATAGATAATCCATGGCATGAATTCATATAAATGTTTAGTGGATATGCTAAGTAGTCATGGAAATTGAGTATTGATGTGTGAATTGTAATGCAATTTCACTAAGATTATGGATGCCTGGAACTAAAATCGCCTTATAATTCATATTTTAATTGTGTTAAAAGTAAAACTTGAGCATGTGCTCAGCGATTCATCACTCAACTCAATTCTTATTAGATTAATAACATATTAACAATAGTATAAGTAGCATATACAACATTGAACATTAGCAATCATTTAAATTGTATCTAGAAGTTGAAACCACTACCAAAATTTTTCTTCAAATGATATAATAAATAATATAGATAATTGAACATCAACACATTATTGAAGTTTTAATTTGAGCTTTTAAACTAATTATCACATGAAGGAATACATAGAGGCATTGGCAATGCAAAATATTTCTCAAAGAAAACTCTACACATAGCTAAGTTGGAACTTGGAAACTCATATTATCAAAAATTAAATCACTACATCACCTTTTCTAGCAACTTCCACTCTTCAGGTGTTAGAATTGTCATTTGTTTTAACTAGTGTTGTTTGACTTGAAGATTTGTTAACAATTCATGATTCAAATTGGAACCTGTCTTGGATTCTTCAGTCAATTTTGCATTCAAGGTTAGCAATGGTTTTATGGAATCCAAATAGGTCACCACATCTGTGTTCTGAGGAAACTAGTCCAAATAAATCTTGCATCCTCCATCTTCTTTTTGAAATCATTCTTTCCAACAAATCACTCATTTGTGTAAAAAGCCTTTGGAAAACCAAGCTCTGTGAAGTTCCTTACCTTTTCATCCACCTTCTTCATCTTGTCTGTAGCCAAATGAAAATATTTCTCTATTTCATGCATTCTCAAACACTTTTCAATGATAGATGACAACGTCATTGATGTAACAAGCTGATTAGTAATCCCTTTTGATTTCAAAACATTGTCATTGGATTTGTAGACTGTTTGTTGAATTTGATTTGCTGATTTCTCTAATGCCAATACATTTTTGTTCTCTATTAAATATTTGTTGAGCTTATTATGATGTTTTCTAATAGCATCAATCAACTGAAACATGTCACACAAATTATCAATCCCATGCATTATTTCATCCTAGATCTTTTTTTTCATATGCCTCATTGTTTCACTACAAAATGCAGATAACTTATTTTGACAAGACTTAATTTCATTTTTTGCTTCCATCAGCTCTGCCTCCAATCTTTCATTTCTTTTTCTCTCCTCTAGTTTTTGTTCCCATTGTGCATTTCCATTTGCAATGCTTAGTCTTAATTTTTCTGAAGTGGATTTTTCCTCATCATATTTCTTGTTTCTCTCATCTAGCCTTTGCTTCAGTTCACTCATTGCAGTCTCATTTTGCTTATCCTCTTTGCTTGTTAATGTAGAGGAATTTTTTTTAATTCTCCTTTCTAATTCATTGCTCTTGTTATTGTAAGGAATAATTAGATGCGGAAACAATTCTCCTAATGTCAATACCTCAGAAAAGAATGCAGATATACTTTTAAATTTTACAATTACAGTCCAATTAAGATGCATTATGAAGTAGATAACAAAAACAGAGTATTTGACAATCACACATAAACACCAGATATACGTGGGAAAACCCTTACAGGAGAAAAACCCACCACACCAAGAGAAGTCACTTTGTATTACAATAATAATGATTACATACAAGTTTCAGACTTATCTTTCTGATGTCTGTTTACAGTAGCATTCACCATGAACAAACTTGTACAAAAACCTTCAAGTTACAGTTTCAATAGAATAGAATACATTTATTGATCATGCAATCACTCAGGAATCCATTGATGCAACCAACCTTCCAACCAACCTATCACAAACTACAATCACCGAGTATATCCTTGTTGTTCCATGTCTGTCGAGCTTCCTCACAGAACCGTCACAACGAACAATCTTCCAACTGTTTAGATTCGGCTTCTCCTATTGGTCCACGAGACTCCACATAGGACGGTCAATCGGTCAATAGAATTTACATTGTGTTGGCATCTCGGTGAGACACTAACAGTGTCTCGCCGATGCCACATAACCTTCATATCGATGTCGCCAAGAGTAACCATTTTTGCCAAGACTTTCTATCAAGCTTTCAGTGTTACGCCGAAATACCAAGTAGTTGCCCAGACCTATCGCTTTCGCCAGGAGATCATATCGAGTCACCAAAAGTTATACCAAGCTCCAAAGGATAGTTGGCAAGACATACCGATATCGGCAAGAGGTCTCATCGAGCAACATTAAGATACACCAAAATCATACAACTATCGGCAAGACCAAACACCTTCGCTGAGACGTTTCTTCGAGATCCTTTGGGTTACACCGAACACCGAATGGTCAGCAAGACTTAACACTCTCGCCAAGACCTTTCCTCGATCATTTTGAGTTACTCCAATGAACATTTGGATGTGTCCTCATTGGCATGACCTTCACTATTCGCTAAGACCTCACACCGAGATCTTTATGTTATGGCAAAGACATCATATGTATTCTTGTCAATGAGACATTTCCACTTCGCTAAGACTTCTCTCTGAGACTCTTTGTGTTACCCTGAATGAATGTGGTCGGTGTGACTTTCTCACATCGGTAAGACTTCTTACCGATAGTATTTCTTCTGGCCAAGTCTCCTCGAAGACCACAAACCAAACACTGTCGGTGAGACTTTAAATCTTCACTGGGACTTCTCACCGAGCCGCTATAGGCTATCCTGAAGCCCGTGGTCACCATGAGTCTCCCCAATAATGATTGAATGGAATGTTGGCCAAATATCTCCACGAGCGCTAAGAGGTCACACCAAACACTCCTTGTCACAGTGATAGGCACCATAGTGTAACCGTCCGATGAGACAAAAGGTAGGTCACAGCGACCTGTACAAAACTTAGTGTTCCATAACTGCTAGTTAGCCAGACATGATAGATGTCATATCGACTTGTCTCCAATGGAGGTTTCAGCCTGTATTGATTTGGGCATATTTTCCAACAGTTATCTGCTGCTTTCCTCTTTGCTTTCTCATTTGTTAGGTCTGCCTGTAACTTTTTAATTTGAGTCTACAACCTTTTTTTCTCTCTATCTTGCTTTAGCAATGATGTGTAAACCAATTCATTGTTCTTCTTTGATACATTAATTTTGTCAGTATTTTTGAGACCTGAAAAAATCCAATTGAAAATTGTTCACATCAAATTCAGATGGAGCCATCTGATTTGCTGGTCTGTTTTGAATTGTGGGAGCAAGAATTATGTACTCCATGATTTATTTACTTGTGTCAAATGTGGGTAATACCATGGTTGTTGCAGGCTATGAAGTTAGAGTAGACACACTCTCCATCAGTTGCTTCTTTTCTTTTTTATTCAATTCTGATTTCTTTTTAAACTCTTCAATGTAATAAAAACCTGAGGATGCAAGAACAATGGAATTCTTGAATGGAAAAAGAATAGGAGTACTTTCAATTGCTAATGATGTCACAACCAGACTAACTGACATTGGGGGAGTGCCTAGAAATAACTCCTTTGTGGTGGATCCACTGGTAGTGTGACTTGGAGTTGCACCTGTCAAAATCTTTTGCCTCTTCTGTATGCCTTGATCACCTATTGTTTCTATGGTATATTGTGTTGTTGTCCTCTTGTGTGTAATTTTTTGTTGTAGCACATGCTAACCACTACTAGTACTACTACCCATACCATCGCAACCAAAGGAAATTCCAGTTGCACTAAGCCCTCCACCATGGGCATGTCCTAGTTGTGATTATGTCTAACCATGAGGACAAGGATTTGAAGCTCTAACAAATTGACCTATATGCCCTAGGTATACTTTTTCACCTCCAACCCCAAGGCTAGATTTATCAACTGGTTTTCTATGCTCTACATCTGTTACCATCCAAGGGCCTTGTCTTTGGGACCCCAAAGGACCACCTCCATAACCCATTTTTTTAGCTATGGCTGCTCCTGTAGTAAATGCTTCTTTTGTGGCCTCACTTAAACCAAGTTTGAAATTGACATGGCTTTCTTCTTGCCTATCATCATCACTTTCTTCATATTCGCATTCATTCAGATGCTCTATATTCCATAATTTTCTAAAATCAAGATCTTCATTGTTATCTCCATACTCTTCAAGAGCTCTTGGATCACCTAGCTCCTTCCTCATAGACCAAAAGGCAGTAAATTTTTATCGTGACCAATTTTTTTCTGTAACTTTCTTCTCTAGAGAATCTGACATTTTTACTCTACTAGATGGTTTATGACTTTTTTCATAAAAATTGTTGTACCTCCTAATTTTCTTTCAATGCAATGCCTTAATTTCTACTAACAATTGTTCAAAAGAAATACCATTCTCAGTAGAACTTTTCTCCATTGCTACTTTGACCTCATCCCAAGAATCCTTGTTTCTCAAGTTTTCAAGCAAGGGTTTACTTTGATGTTGAATTCTACTTTTAGCATTTTTATTGAGCGCAATCATTGATTTAATGGTGTCACATGGACCATATTGCCAATGATAGATAGCATCAAAATCAAAAAAATCAAAAAATCATGTGCCACACTAAATTCTTTTCTCTCGAATGTGATCCCTCCACATGAAAAAGGTAAAGAAGGAAATAAGGTCTTCCCCTGATCGCTAAAGTATCTTTCATTAGTACTCTGCATCTGCCTTACATATTCCAAAGCAAAAACCCTTTCTGTTACATGTATTGGAAGTTTGTATGGCTATACTTCTAATCCATAAAATCTTAGCACAGTATATTCTTCCATTAAGTACCAATCAACCAATTGTATTTTTTTTCCTAGTTGAATGCAGTTACTACATGACATAGGCAATCTAGGAATTAGAGTATTTGTAATTGCTTGATGCAATGGAGCCAAAAAGTAGTCTACAAAATGACTGTAGTTCCTTCGAGAATCATGCAACCTTATAACAGTGGTCCATTCATATACATGATCCATTTTCTTTTGCTCAGGATTACTATTACCATAGGGCTGAATTTGAAACTTGTTGGTCGGAAACATTCCTCTGAATTTGAATAGAAAAAGATAGCACAAGTAGGTTGTGAACCTAAATGTCTTGGTGGAACCTCCTTTAATCATTAAAAATTGTTTATGCATGGATTCTACAATGTTCTTAATAAAATTATATTTGGCATGTGGAACACCATAATGGATATTATACACCATTTCAAGGAGGCATGCACCCACTTCCAAATTACTATCCATTCTGAGGAAAAATGCTAGCATGGAAATAGTATCCTGAACCCATGGTTTAAAAATATCCAAATCATAAGGAGGCTTATGATCACCTTTCAATTTGTTTCTATCCTAAACTATTCTATTTAAGAAATATTTTTTCTCCATTTCATCCACTACTTCATAATCACTAGCAATCTTTTCTAGGTCAATGTGG
This sequence comes from Sequoia sempervirens, assembly GCA_007258455.2. Classification (NCBI taxonomy): domain Eukaryota; kingdom Viridiplantae; phylum Streptophyta; class Pinopsida; order Cupressales; family Cupressaceae; genus Sequoia; species Sequoia sempervirens. The sequence goes on from VDFB02047230.1 coordinate 547,045,497, forward strand.
ATATATCCAAATTCTTCGGTTGTAAACCCCAAGCCCAACACTTTTTCAAGTTCTTCTACATTAATGGATAAAAATTCTTCTTTGCTATCTTTATTAATAATTTCTCTTTTTTTATTATCATAATTTAGCACACAGACCATGATAAATTTTGGGCAAGGGAAAACCTCATGTAACATCATGCGCCCTAATCTAGTTACCCACGGTGCACTGATACTATTAACTTGAAAATGCATTTTCTTTGCAGCCTTATTCTCAGATGAAAATATAAGTTCTGATGTATGCCTACCATATATTTTAGGATCATAAATATCATGGTATTCATCAGTGAAACCTGGGGTTATAAGCAATTTTGCATAATGTGTTTTTTTATCCGACATTGCTCTAGTGGTATCGGTGGTAGACATGCTATTACAATCAACAATATGAAATTTTTGAATTCCCTATTAGTCCTTAATTTTTCTTAATTCTTAATCCTCTTAACCCTAAACCTAAACTTCAAAGTTTGACAAAATAAGATTTTAAGAAACGTCAAGAGATGAAATGTAGCCACATGAATTCTTTAACTTACCCAGATTTTGAATTTTGATTCTTGAAGTTGAAACTAGGTTACTGGAATGGATTTGTTGGAAGTGGAATTGTGGAACCTAGAACATGGTGGTGCACTGCAATGAGCAAACTGAATGACACCAAAATGTCTACTCATTACTTACGGACTACACAGTACACAATTAGGTAGTACAATGTACGTGGCTGACAACATTTAAAACAAGACATTAATCATTTACTCCTACATTGACAAAAAATTCTAAACCATTGATCTTTGTTAATCTAATGGTTATAGGGTGATTCCAGAGGTTTAATTTTGCAAGTGTAGCACTATGTGCATTTCATTCTGGAATGCAACTGCAACCATACACCAAATGTTCATCGAATGGTTGAGTAATTTATGATATAAATAATAAACATAAAACATGTGTTTTAAATTTTCTTTAAACTTTAATGTGCTAGGATTGACATCAAGGCCAAGGGGCATAAAGCTTAATGTTGCAAAGGACTTAATAAAATGAATTACAGTGTCACATTAATAGCACATTGCACAACCATTAATAGCATTTAATTTGCAAAGGACTTAATAAAATGAATTACAATGTCACATTAATAGCACAACCATTTATTTATTACAACTGAATTACAATGTCACATTATTACATAGTACAAATACAAATGTAAGTGCAAGTGCCAAGCTTCCGCTGGACCATTGGTGAAAAGTTGAAAACATAAATGTGATACATGTATCTTTGAAAATAAATGGAACTTGTCGGGTCAACCATGAGCTCTCAAAATAAACTCATGGGACTTGTCAGGTCAGTCGTGGTCTCTGAAAATAAATGCATGGGGAAAGGGGGTTGAATCAAACTAGGGAAATGGGAGTCGTGAAGATACAAAATGTTCTTAGCCCTTTTCAGAACTAGACTGATGCAAAAGATGAGGGGTTGTAAAATTTCCCCCATGCAAAATATGAGAACTTAAAATAAATGCATGGGGCTTTCCTAATAGGCCATGGTGTCACAAAATAAATGCAAGGGACTCTCTTGGCCAACCATGCAGATGATGAGGGGTAGTAAAATTGGTCCCATCTTCTACTTGTAGCTTCCATCCACTAGGATAGCACTTATCTCCATTAGAGCTCCTCGTCCTGGTTCAAAACCTGTTTGAGAAGTCAGGTAAACCAAATCAACTTCTTTCCAATTCCACCCATTCTGAACTTGAAAGAAATTGGTCTTTTACTCTGTAACTACATAACTGGAGGTAGGAGAATTGATAGAATCCCCAATAATATCGCATCATCTTCTTCCTGAATCCTTAATAACTTATTAAGTTATTAATCCTACAAAATGAAAAACCTTATGAAAATTAAACGAATGATTTTAGTTGTGTTCATTGTCCTTATTTATGGGCCAAAAGTGCCACTACCAGCCTGGTCCCTTGTACACCTCACACGTGTCATGTGTGAGGTTGTGTATAGTTACTACTAGCTAGTAATAATTGTGATTCACGAAAACCAAAAATCCAACTTAATTGTAACCTAAAGCTAGCTACATGCAAAGTTGCAAACTGTACCTCAAGCTGACAAGCTATCAATTGTCAAAATCGGCAATGCCACACAAGCTTTCAATTGTCAAAATCACTGGATTATTGACATCATCATCTATGATTCTATAGTACATCATGTAGTTTTCAATATAAAGCTATCCAATCAATCATGCTAGCTATTCATATGGCATTAATTTGCCCTGCCACCCAATACCAGAACCAAATTGAGAATTTCAATAGAATAAATGAAAGGTAGAGTACTTCGATGCATTGAAAAGAGAGAATTAAATGTCTCGTTTTACCTTATTCATTATCAATGTCCTAATAAGTCACAATAAATTTTGCTCACTTATGATTGAAACTATATGTTGATTTGTGAAACCAATAATTAATAAAATCTCAACCATTGATTTCTGAAAATCTAATGATTCTAGTGTTATTCTGGAGGTTTCAATTCGCAAGTCTAGTGCTTCAAGGATTTACTTCCGGAATACATCTATAACCATCCATCGAAAATTCATCGAATGGTCTCTCTTTTAAAACAAAATTTATGCATTGCATAATTTCAAATGGGGACATCACTAGGTTGACGAGACTCAACCCTCAGGATTAAAGAGTTAAGATTTAAGGCTTTATCATAAATTATTTTGGTCTAACTTAGGAAATATTAAATGGTAAACAAGAGCATCAATATTTAAATGGTAAAATATTTAACGGTTCTAGTGTAATTTTGGAGGTTTCAATTTGCAAATCTAGTGCTTGAGAGATATACTTTCAGAATGCACCTACAACCGTCCATTGAAAATTCATTGAATGATCGTTGTCCATAATGTGAGATGGTCACTAAAATTTGGAACCTTAGAACCAAAGTTTGAAGTTTCAAAGTTTTTGAAACCTTTGACCCACTGACTACAAACTATAAAGATGACCAAGAAATATTTGCAACTAAGGTTAGGAAAAGAACCAAAACCCTGACTTTGGTGAATTAAGATAGGAAATGTGGCAACTAAGGTTAGGAAAAGCACCAAAACCCCGAATTTGGTGAATTAATATAGGAAAGGTGGCAAGGATGGTGCATTTATTTAGTGAAGATCGCGGGTAGATTTTAGCAAGTGGACATGACTGGAGGATTGATGGGTAATTAAGATCGATACATGCGGAGTTTGGAAAATTATTACCTCTTGGCCCTCGATTAGTGAAGTTAATAATAGAGTTTGGCATGGAGAAGAAGGCACATAGAAAGTCTGAAAGAGTGGTAGTGGTGGTGATGTAGCTACAACAGTTTTCAAATGGAGGCCAACTTCACTCTACGTTTGAGGAGGCAATTAAGCCTATTTTATGGTGAAGCTTCTAACAAAAGATTAATGGGTATGTTTTTATTCACTGATGGGAGGTTGGTACAAAGTGTGCGGATGATTTTGGGGAAATCCTTTGGAGATATAAGGCATAGATACAGGACTAACATGGATGTATACTCCTTGATTATAGCATGGGGTTTGGACTTGGGGGAATCAACAAGCATAGTGAGAGAAATGATGGAGATGATTGTGCATAGATATTTCTTGGAAGGATTAGAATCAATACTTGAATGGGCAGTTCTAGGTGAAGGTTTCGATATTTGGGAAGGCTTTGAAAATGTGGAACTGGAAGGGGTAGAAGGATGCATCCCTTTCGTGCATTGGTCGAAGGATGAGATTAAAAAATCAATGCAAAGAAGAAGCAAGGTTAGGCTGGGAAGCATTGAAGCTCTTTATGGAGTTGATGAAGGTGGAAGCATAGGCAAAAGTGGATGAAAAGTGTATGAAAGAAAAAGGACAAAATGTGAGGAAGCGGAAGATGAATTAACACATTTTTTGCAAAATTAACACAAGACTACTACTAAATTTTTGCCTTGTTGAAATATGTAAGGTAGATATAGATAGCTGTGGAACTAGTTTTAGTTGGGAAGGGTTACTTTTTCTATTATGAAACATGTTAAGATGCTTTTTTGAAAAAACTGTTATAACTGTAGGTGATTTTGGATGGTTGATGAAAACAATGAGGCAAATAATCTTTATTTTCATGCATTTTTTTATTAGTTTGATATTATTTTTAATTCACCAATGTTTTCTTTCTTAATCATTTGAAAATAGGTTTAATTCGCCAATGAATTTTATTTTTTAGTTTGAAAAAAAAGTTTTATACGCCAACAAAATTATTTTTTCTAGTTTGAAAACAGGTTTAATTTTCCAATCGAAATATTTTATTTGTTTAAAAATTGATTTTAATTCATCTGGATTTTCCACAAAGTTCTAGCAATTAGAAAAGATTCGCCAATGGACGTTATTTTTTTTCACGAAAAACGAAAAAATTCACCACTAAAATTAATATTTTTATCAAGAAGTATACAAGATTCGCCAAGATTTTACACCTTCGCCAAGAGGGGGGTTTCTTAAAGTTTTCCCTATTATGGATGTATATTGAGCTAGCTATGGTGATGGGATCAATTGATTAATATCTATAGTATGGATCATAATACATCTATTCATATCAATAGAAGTAATCCAAAAGCTTAATCTAGAATTTTTGAGGTAATTTAACTAGATAGTGAGATTGTTCTGGTCATATGTTTTGATCTGTGTTTCTTCATGGATGTGAATTGTGTCCTATGATTTGAAAGGATAGTATGTTTACACATGGTTTATCTTATTCCAAAGTTTCTAGAATTGATTTTCATCAAACAAAAAAATTAAAGTGATAGAAGGGTCACTATGCTGGTGAATTAACTAGTTTGATGTTCTAAATTGGTGCAACAGAGGCTTGTAGCATGTTCTCTCTAGAGGTAGTGTGTGGATGACTAGATAAGTTTACATTGGGAACCATGTAGCATGTTCTATCTTTTGGAGTAGTGTGTAGGCTATTCGACCTGGCCTATTACATGTTTAGACACATTCGATTAAGGATTTTTTATGTGAATAACTTATGGATATTATTTCTATATTTTAGGATGACATATGAATGAAATTATAAATTCAATCCACATATATAGTTTTCTAGGATTAGTCCTAAGTAGGGATAACTTTAAGAACCCTCCCTTAGCAAAGGTATAAAATCCTAGCGAATTGCAATCTTTTAAACCCAATAAAATTGTAGTCTAGGAAAAAGTATCCCTTTTTCACACTTAATTTGGGAATTAATATTAATAAAAAAGACTAAATTATGCCTTAATTTAGTGTTGTAATATGTATTTTACATATTCACATTAAGTTTAGGGCCTTATTAAATAAAATGGACTTAATTGTTCCTTATTTTGGTGTTGTAAGGTGTACCTTTACACTTTCACACTTATCTAGGGCTTTATTAATTAATTGAATTTAATTATGCCTTAATTAGCCCCTTAAGTTCAAATACAAGCCTAATTAATTACAATTTTTGAAGAGGATACCTGACATTCATTAATGTCATAACATAACATTTATCATTGAGCAATGTGTGTCCTAGGTAAGTGACCTAGGATCCACTCACCCAAGGGCGAATGGGTCCTCACTTAGACCTAGGACCCTATTTTAAATTATTTTTTTGGTGGTATTTCAATTATTTCAAATGTATATTTTCATGCCAGCTTGTATTATTTAAATTTTGGGGATTTATGTTAACACACCTATAAATAAGAGGTCATTTCACTATGTTTCATCCTCAAACTTTCAAGTAATCAAGAAATTTTTATGACAACATTATTGAAGCATATCAAGAGCATTTTCAAGGAATTCAAGGGTAGATTATTGAAGAATTATTGCAGCAATCAAGATCCTATTATCATGTCAAAGTATTATTGCATCATGCATGTTATTTGAGCTAATATGTTGATGTAGTGTTCAATATCCATTCAAGCATTCAAAGGCATTATTTCAAGTCAAGTTTCAAGATCAAGATCCAAATCCATTGAATCCATTTCATGCTAGTTGTAGATCTACATTCCAAGGTTCAAACAAGGGTTTGGTGAGTTGTGAAATTACTTTGTTCATTCATCATTCCTTCATGCTATTTCATTTCGTTACAAGGTTTAATTACCAAAATTGGGTTTGACCAAGGCAAACCCCCATCCACCAATAATGAAACATTTTCCCTCTTGATTTTTGTTTGTAGATTTTAGGTGGAAGATCCCTTGAAGAGAAAAATTGCAAAGTTGTCAAAGTTACATTTGTTGTCATCACTCTTGCAATTTCATGGAAACTAACCTACAAGATTTATTTCTGGCTATCTGATTGTGAAAATTATAATCTAGGAGTGCAGACACAAAATAAGAGAACCCAAAAACCATTTTTACAGAGACCTAGCAAGTACCCATTCACCATAGGGTGAATGAGTCCTCAATTAGCTTTGAAAAAAGCACTTTTGGTGATTTGTACACATGACTATCCCTTTCTCAAATCTACATTTTGACTTATGGTTCAATCATAATTGAGCTTAATCTATTAGATGCACTTTACAAATTGCAATTTGGAGTTAGTTTTATATTTTTAATCTTTCTCCCCAAAGTGTCATTTCGCCTAGACCCCCATCCTTGCAAAACAAGGAAATTTGCAGATTGACACTTTGAATTGACTCACCTCAAGGTTGTTAGTCCTTTCATTATGTGGATCTCATTTCCTAAATTAAATTAGAGAAATAGGTCCATCATACCCCCTTTGGGTATCAATCCACATTTGGCAAACATCATATTTTTCTTTATTTCATTTTGGTGAACCTAAGTTTGATCATTGCAATGTTTTAATTTTGGAGTACATTTGCATCCTATATTTATATCTTGAATTCATTTGCATTTAATTACATTGAATTGAGTCTCATTTAGGGTTTATCTTGCATTAACTTTTCATTTCATTTATGGGTTTTAGGAGTGCATCCTTGCATTCTTTAAATCTGAAAAATACAAAAAAAATCAATAAGTTTTTAGACCATTTACAAAGCATTGCATCATCATTCACTTACATTTGAAAATTTTAAAAAAATGGCACATAAAATTAGGTCTCCTAGCTTGTCATTTTGTCTAATTTTTCACTTGCATTTCACCTTAATTGCACAAAAAATTCAAATTGTAACTTGTTTCTGATCAAAATCTAGAAATCAATGAAATCATCTCAGAAATATGTAAAAGCATATTTGAAAACCCTAACTTAGGACCCATTCATCCCTGGGTGAATGAGTCCCTAATTAGGGTCATTTCCTAATTTTTTGGGCATAAAATATATGTTTTTGCATTTCATTTTGTTGTTTTTCAGTTTTTTGTTTCAATTTACAAAATTTTGTTACCTGAAATTGATCAAATTTAGCTTAATTTGATAAAATTAGTGCATTGTGTTATTTCAAAATTGCATTTACAAGAAATTGTTTTCAAGTTTTTTCATTATGTAATAAAAAAATTACCTTGTTTAGAATCTAAAAAATTGCATTTACATATTGTATCTAGGTCATTGCATTGCATTTCACTCTCTTTCCATTTTGGGTTTACATTAATTTTGTGAAACTTTTATGAGCTTTACAACTTGGTTTCCTATTTGTGATATTGTTGTGAGATGTAGTTTGAGACTCATGTCAACCCACGATAAACCATTCATCATGGATATTGGTTTTTTCAACTCTTTCACTAATAGTGTTAATAATCAACCCTTTATGGATCATAGCCTTCATACCCCATTTCCAATGAATTCCTTACCTACAAACAATGTGCATGATGTTGTTAATGTCCCACAAGAGAACATAAGAAGGATAGATGAAGAAATAGAGAAATTGGAAAACTTTGTGACTTCTAAAAACATGACTAGTAGTGTCATTCCTTCTTTAGATGGCATGAGGAAAATGATTGAAAATTAACATGGAATAGAGATATTGTAAATTCTAGCTCATATTGTTGATACAAACATACCTACCATGACTAGTTGTGCTCAGGCTTTGGGGTATACTCAAATTCAAGGTGGGAATTCAATCCCTCCTTCCACAACCCTTACCTCTATTCCTATATACACTAGTACTCATGTTACCACAACCATTCAACCTACTAGCAATGCCAATACTTCCTTAGGTATTTCCACTGGGAATCCTTCTAGCGTTGTGAATTCAAATCTCATATCTCCTCAACCATTCCCCTCACAAATTTACAAGTCACTTTCCATCCACATACATACACCACTCAACTTTATTCCCCTCCATCTCATAATACCAACAATGATCTAATCCTTAACACATTTTTGCAAAACATATCCCTTCAATAAAACATTGCCACCCTAAATCAAAACAACAATGGCCAATATTCACAATACATCAAAACCAATCCATTATCCTTGGAAATATTGAGAAAAAAAATGCCACAAGGTATAGAGGTTCCTAGGCTTGTGAAATATGGTGGGAAAGGAAATATTGTTAGTCATGTTTCTTCTTATACAACCCTATGTAGTGACTTCATTTTTGAAGATAAACTCATGGCTAAGTTGTTCCCTAGATCCTTGAAAGATGTTGCTTTAGAGTGGTTTTTCTACTTATTGAATAATTCAATTGGTTCATTCAATGAACTTATTTATTCCTTTTATAACCACTTCCAAATTCACATGGGTCCCAAGATGACCTTAGCTGATTTGATGACATGTAAACAAAAGGTTGATGAAAAAGTCATTGATTTCATTACCAAATGCTTTATTCACAAATAAGCATTAATATTTTTGATTCCAACCTTCAAAGAATGTATATTTCCAATTTGCAAGATAAGATCCAAACTAAGCTTGATATGTTGAGATTTCCCTCCTTCACACAGTTATCTGCAACCCTTCATGATTACCAAAATTTGGTTAGTAGTCATGAAGTGAAAACTCCCTCTAACCAACCTGAAAAGTCTGAACCTACACCTCAAACCAACTACCAACATTTCAAGAAACAAAATAAGGGATTCCTCCAACTTAATCCGCCTCAATCCAATAAAAATGTTAACACCCAAGTGGCTTCTATAAAGATGCCAAAACCATATGCCTTTGTAGAAAGAAATAGACAATTCACACTACTACCTGATACCCTTCATAATACCATGTTGCAGCTCTTAGAGAATAATTTGATTTCCTTGCCTCTTGTTAGAGCTCCTAATCCTCCTAAGCCTTTACCTCCCAACTATAGACCAAATTCCTATTGTCATTTCCATCAAAAAAATGGACATGATATAGAACATTGCAAGCATCTTAAACATCATGTGCAAGACGTGAGTGATTCTAATAATATCCTAATTGGAGGTGTTAATGATCAAGGTAATAAATATGTAGCTCCTCCTAATAAAATTTTTCAAATATATTTAACAATCCTATGCCTAATCATAATATATCCTTTGTCAAAGCTAGTGAAACAAAGAATGATGTGTTGAATGTTGTTACAGATGATAAAAACATTAAAGACAATGAGAAAAACCTTATGGATGATTTATTTGAATTTATTTATGCTAAACCTTGTAAGGGACCAACTAAGATACCACTTGATATTGCTTTCTCACAACAAGATATACTTAAACATGCACTTGATGGTCCTCTCTACATAGCTAGAAGAATCAATGACAAGCCTACTAATGTGATATTAATTGATCTCATTTGTGTAGAGAATTTGTTCACTGAAGAATTCCTATTTATGCATGAACTTTATCAAGATACATGTGAAAAATAGAAAGCATGGATACAAACGCATAATGATTTTTCATGCCCTATGATTGGCTCGATAAATCTCCCTCTAAAGGTTGGACTGAAAGAATTGACTATCTCATTCACCATCATCCCATCATCAAACCAATTTTTTGTGAAGTTAGGCTATCCATGGCTTCACTCCATGAATGTCATCTGATCAATTGTGCATAAATGTTTAAAATTTCCATTTAGCAATGAAATATTTACTATGCATCATAGTGACTTTAATCATGTGTCTTCCCGTGGGAATTTTTCATTGGATTTCTTTTGGCTTGAGCCTATTAAACCTATTATACCTCATGAAGAATTCTTTTTCAAATCCTATCAAAATTTTAAGGAAAAGCACATAGCATAATTATCTCTTAGCAATATTCCTCAACCCATGATTGAACCAAAATTCCATCCAAGTAACCAAGAGGAGCCTATTACAAATCATTCACCCATTTCATATAAGAGACCACAAGATAACCAAAAAAATCCCATTGTGCCTCCTAAAGTCAAACAAGTTTACAAAGATAAAAAGAAAGTAGTTGAACAACCTCACATGGTTCCTTACATTCCTCCCTTAAGGTAAGAAAAGAAACATATGGTTGATAAACCCGCTCCTACACAAACACAACTTGAAAACCATATGAAAAGAAACCAAAATTCTAGAGAGCATAGGCATAGACCTTGTGCTATTTCTTGTTTCTCACAAGCAAAAGAATAAAAGAAAACCATAGAAAATCAAAACCCAAACTTGTATCCAACAAAGCATGATGCCTCTTCTCCCTTGCCACAACATAAACAAAAATAAACTTCTATGGACATTATCATTAGACCTCCCACTTTGATTAATTTGGATGATGATATTGCAATTGTTAAAATTGATGAGGAAGTTCATAATGAGCTAAATCTAATATTTTCCTCTTATATCAACTTAAATGATGATTCTACTAATAAGAGTGTTGAACTTGGTGTGTGTCCTAGTTCATCACTTGCCATTGTCCCTTTGGCTAATTGTCCTCCTTCTGCATATACTAAACAAGATTGGGATGTGGATGACTTGCTATAGGTTGACTCACATGTGCCTTACTAGTATTTTGCTTTATTTTATTTATGTGATTGTATCTGCATAATGTGATCCCTTGTACTGTTCTATTTGATGTACCTCTCTTTATGTGCATTCATTCCTCTATTTGTATCTACATTCTTCTATATGTCATAAACATTTATCTTTTCACTTGTCTTGTGTTTTCCTTTTGGGGATGTCTTAAGGCGTCGAGACATTTGGGTCTCTTTCATGTTGAATTAAAATATTTTTCTTTGTTTTTTCTCTCTATGTGTCATTCTTCCTGTTATGCGAGTATTTGAGGAATGATGACATTTCTGAGCTTTATAATCACATTGTAGCAAAGATATACTGACCTCAAATCGATGGATCTCTTATGTGTTTGGGATTTCATTTTGGGGGCAACCCCTTTATGATGCATCTTCATTTGGAAACATATGGCTTGGCATATGGATTTCCAAGTAACCTCTCATGTCTTCCTTATGGTTAGCATAGATTATTTGCTACTTTAAAGTTATTTCTCACAGCAATGGTGTAGCAATTCCTTTAAAGTGGGGGCATACACTAGCATTATTATTGTAGAAATGCTTGACATCCTCATGTTTCTTTGTGTGATTTTATTTCTTCTTGTGATGCATCCTTTTATTGGTGGTTTCATGTGGTTTTATTTCCTCTGAGAGCGTGATATTTCTTAGCATACGACTTTCCACTTAGTGGTGATGCTACATGTTGCATTCGCTAAGTTGCAAATATTTTATCTTGGACTTGTCCTCTCTTGGAGACATTAGGCATGATGATCCCTAAGGAGGGACCTTTCACAAACTAAGCAAGATCCCTTTGAACAAAACCCTTTATATATATATATATATATATATATATTGTTCATAAGTGTTTAGTATAATAAAACTTGTTAACCTTGTGAAGCTTGAACCCTTCCCTATAAGGCCACCAAGCATAACGCACCTTGCTATCCAATAGAGCATTCTCATTGTTCATAGTGTTCTTAGAATAACATAGCTTTTTAGGCCTTATGAAGCTCAAAATAATAGTGTGTGTGATGCCCTATTGGAGTTGTTAGAGGATAGCTTTGGTATGGTAAGTACAGTGAGAGCCTAGATAGAGGCATGAATTTCTCACTAAGCCACTTTCTTGGGGGCTCACCTAATGGAAAGCCTAGGGTTCCATTAGCCCATGTGAGCGTATGTATCATTGACATAGTGGACATCGAGTTATGCTTGTGAACGCGTTGGAAAAATATCCTAGACATGTTCCACATCATGTTGGATAGTCAAAGATTGATTTGCCTCCCTTTCTTCTAGTCTTTGATGCCATATGATTGAGTATCTTTATCATTGTTGTATACATATGTGTCTTGAATGTCTACTTTAGTGTGAGTTTGACATGGGGTCATCCTCTCACTAAAGTGGGGGATAAATGTAGTGTAGGAAAAATTATCCTCTTTTCACACTTAATTTGGAGATTAATATTAATAAAAGGGACTAAATTATGCCTTAATTTAGTGTTGTAATATGTATTTTACATATTCACATTAAGTTTAGGTCCTTATTAAATAAAATGAACTTAATTGTGCCTTATTTTTGCATTGTAAGGTGTAACTTTACACTTTCTCACTTATCTAGGTCTTTTATTAATTAATTGAGGTTAATTATGCCTTATTTGGCCCATTTAGTTGAAATCCAAGCCTAACTAATTGCAATTTCTGAAGAGGAAACACCACATTCATTAATGTCATAACATAACATTTATCATTAAGCAATGTGTGTCCTAGAAGTGACCTAGGACCCTAATTTAAATTATGTTTTTTGTGGTATTTCAATTATTTCAAATGTATATTCACATGTCAACTTGTGTTATTTGAATTTTAGGAATTTATGTTAACATACCTATAAATAAAGAGGTCATTTCACTATGTTTCATCCTAATACTTTCAAGCAATTAAGCAATTTTTATGAGAGCATTATTGGATGATATCAAGATAATTTTTAAGGCATTCAAGGGTAGATTATTGAAGAATTATTACAACAATCAAGATCCTATTATGGGCGGGTGCAAAAAGATGGGGGGCCAAATTATGGCCAAAATTTAAAAAAACATTTGATAGGCTATAACGCAAGCACGTTTTAGCACGATCGCATTATGGCTTGGTGTGGCCGAGCCTAAGGCTTGGCCACATTGAGCCTATTATGTGCTCACATTATAATGTGAGCACGTTATATGTTATTAAAACCAAAAAAAACAAATTTAATTCATTTTTATTGTTTGTTGTTTTAGCTGCCCATGACAAAATAACCTTGTGTTTCACACACTCGCATTTTGGAAGGAGGTTTTGTATAATTTTCATCATTGATTTGTTGCAAGTTCATTGCTAGGATGCCACCACATCGATGGGAAAGTCAAATAAGTAAGGATTATTTGTTTTTGTTGTGAATTTGTTAGTTTTAGGTTTTTTTTATATTCATTTTTTTAATTTGTAGGAAATGATAATGATCCTGAAAATCCTCAAAAACCAGAGCAACAACAACATGAATAAAATCCTCAAAAACCACAACAACAATCTCCTCCACCAATCCCTCAATATTCTCCTGGCACTTAGAAAAATTTAATGAGGGTTATTGAAAACAATAAAAAACATATTGAGGAGTTAATCATGAGGTTGAACGATCCTTTAGGTTCAACCATGGAAAGAATAACACTTGCAAATTAACTAAAAGAAATGTTAAAATATGTAGATGCAATCAACAAACAACTAAGTGGTTGGAAAGATAGGAGGTAGATGGCTAGGGATTTTTACACAGATAAATTATCATATAAAGAAGTAAAAAATGAAAATTTTATAAAATATGATTTGTGCTCATTATTCACTAACCCACACACAAATAAAAATCTTGAACTCAATGCGAAGAGGTTTCCTATCCATTAGTGCCACCACCAAGGGATTATGAACTTTTTTTGGGATAGGTGGTACATAGTTTTTGATTACCCACCATGCAACAATTGTGAAGTCCCACAATATTTCCTGAGAAAACTCTACTATGAGTTCATCCTCAAAAATATCCTGAATTATTTTGATATGAGGGACTTCTAGGGGAGAGGTGGGGGGTTGGCTCAAGATAGACCTAGTGCACGATAGGATCCTAGGTGACAAGCAAGACAACCTCTTGCTAGGCTGGCTCATGAGCACATCATTATCCATTCCATTGTGAAGGAGAGTGCCAAGGTAGACACTTTTTAGGCTATCAGCTCTTTGACCCATAGTGTCATCCAACATGTCAGTCCTATAGTACAATTCCATCTAGGGGAGTCTTCGACTGGTAGGCTTCCACCCCATTCATGTCAAGTTTTCAGGGTGACTTGTACATATGACCCCACCAACACTTAGGAGGCTGCTACACAGGATAAGTCTATAGCTACAGAGATATCGAGGGAAATTGACATTTTGAATGAGGCTTATGGCATCAATACTTAGGTAAATGTTAGTATGTTCATTGAATTTAATTTATTAAATTTCATTTTTGAAATGCAAGATTAACTAATTTATTTTTATGATTGTAATAAAATTTCAAGGTCACAGTGTTGATACTGGATACACCGGCCCTACACCTGATTATTACTCCAATGCATCTACCATTGAGGAATGTAACTAGTAAACAATTATAAATTTATTACATGTTAATACAATTTTTAAATGAATGGTATTCTAATATCTAATTTTGGATGTTGAATAGGCTAATATTGGAGGTTTTGTGGGAACACCTCCCAGTGCCATGGAGTTAGACAAACCTTCACGCAAGTAATAGAGTAAAGAGTTTAACTAATGAATTGTACTTAATATATTTGTGTAGCTTATATTCATATCATTGATTGCATTGCATTGCACATCTTTCAGACTCAAAGCATTACTTTACATTCCATAACTAATAACTAGATGTTGATAGATGAAAAAATTTCAACTACGATATAGTTGTTTAGAAAGTCAACATAAGCAGTGATGCAATTACTTCACATAGCATAATTAATAACTAGGAGCAGCTACTAATTGCATTTTCTTGTCATGGCATTCCATGAGACCACTTTTTAATGAGGCATCTTTTCAAACAATTCACTGCCTTGTCTATGCTATGGATGCTTGGAAGAAATATATGAAAGAATAATAGTAAGTAGTAGCATAGACAAGGTAATGAGTTGTTTGAAAAATTACCTCAAATAAATGTGGTCTCATGGTGATGTCCATCACTATGAGACCCAATTTATTTGAGGCATTTTTTCAAACAGCTCACTGCTTTTTCTATGCTACCACATTTTCCATACATGTCTATGAAAGAATTTTATCAAATAGTTCACTTCCTTGCTGCTATGGGTAAAAGCCTAAAAAAAGTTGCTTTCCAACAAACTATGGATTCTTGGAAAAAAAAAAATCAAAGAATAATAGTAAGCAATAGCATAGAAAAGGTAGTGAGTAGTATGAAAACATACCTCAAAGAAATGTTGTCTCATGGTGATGGAATTCCATTATATCACCATGAGACCACATTTCTTAGAGGCATTTTTTCAAACAGCTCACCACCTTTTCTATGCTACCACATTTTCCATACATGTCTACCAAAGCATTTGATCAAACTACTTGAACCTCCTTGCTTATATGGCTAAAAGCCTAAAAAAGGTGCTTTCCAACAAACTATGGATGCTTGGAAAAAATATATCAAAGCATAATGGTAAGCAATAGCATAGACAAGGCAGTGAGTAGTTTAAAAAAATGTCAAAGAAATGTGGTCTCATGGTGATGGAATGTCATTCCATCACCATGAGACCACATTTCCTTGAGGCATTTTTTTCAAATAGCTCACCACCTTTTCTATGCTACCACATTTTCCATACATGTCTACCAAATAATTTAATCAATCTACTCACTTCCTTGCTGCTATGGCTAAAATCCTAAATTAGGTTCTTTCCAACAAACTACGGATGCTTGAAAAAATCTATCAAAGCATAATAGTAAGCAATAACATAGACAAGGAAATGAGTAGTTTGAAAAAATTTCACAAAAGAAATGTTGTCTCATGGTGATGGAATGCCAATCCATCACCATGAGACCACATTTCTTTGAGATATTTTTTCAAACAACTCACCACCTTTTCTATGCTACCACATTTTCCATACATGTCTACCAAAGCATTTTATAAAACTACTTGAATTTCCTTGTTGCTATGGCTAAAAGCCTAGAAAAAGGTGATTTCCAACAAACTATGAATGCTTGGAAAAAATATATCAAATCATAATAGTAAACAATAGTATAGACAAGGCAGTGAGTAGTTTCAAAAAATGCCTCAAAGAAATGTTGTCTCATGGTGATGGAATGCCATTCCATCACCATGGGAGCACATTTCTTTAAGGATTTTTTCCAAATATCTCACCACCTTTTCTATGCTACCACATTTAGCATACATATCTACCAAATCATTTTATCAAACTACTCACTTCCTTGTTGCTATGGCTAAAATCCTAAAATAGGTGCTTTCCAACAAACTATGGATGCTTGGAAAAAATCTATCAAAGCGTAATAGTAAGAAATAGCATAGACAAGGAAGTGAGTAGTTCAAAAAAAATTCAAATAAATGTGGTCTCATGGTGATGGAATACCATTCCATCACCATGATACCACATTTCCTTGAGGCATTTTTTTCAAACAACTCACTACCTTTTCTATGCTACCACATTTTCCATACATGTCTACCAAAGCATTTAATCAATCTACTCACTTCCTTTTTGCTTTGGCTAAAATCCTAAATTAGGTGCTTTCCAACAAACTACAGATGCTTGGAAAAAATCTACCAAAGCATAATAGTAAGCAATAACATAGACAAGGAAGTAAGTAGTTTGAAAAAACTCCTCGAAGAAATGTGGTCTCATGGTAATGGAATTCCATTCCATCACCATGAGACCACATTTCTTTGAGGTATTCTTTCAAACAGCTCACCACCTTTTCTATGCTACCACATTTTCCATACATGTCTACCAAATAATTTTATCAAACTACTTTAAATTCCTTGCTGCTATGGCTAAAATCCTAAAGAACAATGCTTTCCAACAAACTATGGATGCTTGGAAAAAATTTATCAAAGCATAACAGTAAGCAATTGCAAAGGAAAGGTTGTGAGTAGTTTGAAAAAAATGCCTCAAAGAAATGTGGTCTCATGGTGATGGAACACCATTCCATCACCATGAGACCACATTTATTTGAGGCATCTTTTCAAACAGCTCGCCACTTTTTCTATGCTACCATATTTTGTATACATGTATACCAAAGAATTTTATCAAACTACTCACTTCCTTGCTGCTATGGCTAAAAGCTTAAAATAGGTGTTTTCCAACAAACTATGGATGCTTGGAAAAAATCTATCAAAGCATAATAGTAAGCAATATCATAGTCAAGGTGGTGAGTATTTTCAAAAAATGCCTTGAAGAAAAGTGGTCTCATGGTGATGGAATGCCATGAAACATTTGTTTGTAATGGAATTCCATCACCATGAGACCCCCATTTCTTTGAGGCATTTTTTCAAACTGTTCACTACCTTCTCTATGCTACCATAGTTATCGTACATGCCTACCAAAGCATTTTATCAAATGGTTCACCACCTTGTTGCTATGGATAAAATCCTAAAAACAAGTTCTTTCAAACAAGCTATGGATAGGGAAAATAGTAAGCATGATAGTCAAAAATATATATTTTAATAAGTACTCAAAATTTTGTTCATTATCTCATACATTATAAGCCACGATGTGCATCACTATTGTATTTTTCATGATCGAATAATTTGTTGTTTTATTTTCTGATGTTGGAAGTGGATATTCCTCCAAATGTTCATAGGGAAATGGAGCTTGGTGTTTCATCTGCTATGGACTCCTCGATGCCTCTCATGGAGGTATGAGGAATATTACTAAATCTCAATTTACATTCATTGTTATAGTTGTTAGTTAGTGAAAAATCAAACCTTTATTGATTCATAATTTAATTTATCTTTGGATGGTTTCTACAGGGCTTCAACATGCCTCAACATGGGCACACAAACCTTTCCCTCAAGGAGAGTGATCATCTAGTGGTGGTAAGTGATTATTTTGTTAAATATATCATTTTTTATAATGTAATTTCTATATATTAATGTCTTTACTTGTTATTTTAATAGATATAGCTTGACCGGGAACTAAACCCTAGAAGGAGCACCCACCTCAAAACAAACAAGTGACAAATTTATCGCCATCTAATTGAAAAGAAAAGGGAAATAATTTATTTCCAGAGCCCTTTGTTGTATGCCTATATGGCTATTTTGTATATATTTTATACTTATATCAACATATATTGATGTATGCCTACATGGCTATTTGGTTAATACAAATATTTTTTATCGATGGTGTCCATATTTGCATTATAATCCACAGTTCAATAGATATGAGTTATGTGTATTCAAGTTTATACTTTACAAATTACATGTATACTTTATGACGTACGTGTATTCCAATGTATACTTCGTGACTTATGTGTTTTCATGCTATACCTTGTATTCATGCATACACTTTGTATTAATTTGTGTATACTATGTATTTGTGTGTATACTTCAATGCTTATGTGTATTTGAGTACTTGTGCTTCCCTTATTCACATGTATACTTATTAATTGGTTAGCCCTAGCATTGATCATTGTTGTCCTTCATGGGTTGTCTTGAATATTTATTGATTGATGCTAAACAACTTCAATATTTCTAGGAATACTAGTAGAGTTACAAATTATAAAATTGCACAAATTGAAAAGAAAAGATTAACTGTAAATAAATGCACTGATTATTAACTTGATAATTAATTAAGAATTATTATAATATATATATATATCAAGAGATGAGCCTTCTAGAATGGCAACTACCAACTAGAAAGTAGGCAAAGCATTCCCAATACTTTGAAAGAAATAATCCACCCAAAATTGCAAAAGTAGATAAGGAAAATGAACCCACATAGGCATAATTGAATAAAGAATAGTTCACCCTTCACAGCTTGGTGAAACCATTGTCAAACTTAGATCTTAAAGATAAAGAAGAATTATGATCTATATAATATAGAATTAGTACCCACTTTGATGAGTACAAAATTTTCAACCATGGGCTTATCATGCTTTTTCAAATTTGGTAAGAAGGCTTATTTAAGATCCTTGAGAAATGTATTTTCTAATGCTCCCTTGTTCTTACATATCTCAATTCAGTTTAATTCAAAGAGTTCCATCAAATGCTTTATCTAAAAGAAAAAAACACATTTTCAATTGGTATTCCATGAGATCTTTCATAAAATGATTCCAATATATTTAATCTCTTGATTGGAACAACTCAATTAAGAAAATGATACATAATCTTCACAACACTTGCAAAAAATAATATTCATAGTAGATGATGAGTAGTTAACTTCTTGACACATTATCATACAAACATTTATCTTGAATAGTCTTTAAAAAATTTCAGAGCATAATCCTCGTAGTACAGAATGAATTGTTATGTTCATGATCTATCACCATATAAACACATCAAAAGATGTATATGTCCACTTTTTGCAATATTATTTCTTGTATAGGAAATGGACTTGGGAGAAAGCTTTATAATTTATAATACAAATAAGAAATGGACTTGGGTGAAAACTTTATTTATCACAAAAAATAAAAAATGTACATGAGAGCATCACTTGTTTCTCTTAGACTCCAATTTTCAAGCATAGAAAATCATTTCAAATGAAAATGAAAAAATGCTTCACAACCTAAGTTGTTAATTGAGGAAAAATAAAATGTTTCCAAGTTCCATCATTGTACACATTTTCAATTGGTTGTGTATTGTTGCAAGGGAAAGGAGGATAATTAAAACATGTCTTTCACTTGCTAGACTTGAGGATGATCATATGCTTTTGGTGTGGAAAACTTAGACTTCTCAACTGTCGTGTGAATGTTTCTCTTTTTTATTGTTTTGCATGCCATCATAAAGGATCAAGCCAGTTGAAGGTAGCTCAGAATGATTTGGTGTGTTTGGGTGTGAAAGAGGACCATTCCTACCATAAACGTACCTATCGAGACATGTTGGAATAGTTCATTTGGTCACATGCGTTGCAAAACAAAAGTTGCACCACTTTACAACTTTACACTGCTTACATTTGACACTTTTTCCATCAAGTGAAAATTGGACACCACAGGAAATGACTCCAATATAAAAAAAACTAAGAGAGGTTATTGTAGAGGAGCCTAACAAAATATTATAGGCTCATATGGAGAGTTCGTAATCATCATAGTTTTCGAGTAATAGCCCATCAAATATTGCAGCCATTTTGCACTTTGGACCCTTAAGGGATCGAGATGGTTGAACGTAGCTTAGAGTGATTCAATGTCTTTGGGTGTGAAAGAGGACCATGCCTAGCATAAAAATACCCATCCAGATGCATTGGAACAGTCTGTTTGGTCACATGAGTTGCAAAACTAAAGTTGCACCACTTTGCAACTTTTTACTACTTGCATTTGACACTTTTCCATCAAGTGAAAATTGGACATCACAGGAAAATGACTTCGAGATAACAAAAACCAAGAGAGTTTATTGTAGAGGGGACCAACATGATTCCATAGGCTCAGATGGAGAGTTTGTAAGCATCACAGTTTCTGAGTAATATCCCATCAAATATTGCAACCATTTTGCACTTTGGAACCTTAACGGATTGAGTCTGTTGAACGTAGCTCAAAGTGATTCAATGTGTTTGGGTGTGAAAGAGAATCATGTCTAGTGTAAAAATATCCATCTAGATGTGTTGGAATAGTTCATTTGGTCACACGAGTTGCAAAATGAAAGTTGCACTACTTTAAAACTTTACACTACTTGCATTTGACACTTTTTCCATCAAGTGAAAACTGGACACCATAGGAAAATGACTCTGAGATAGAAAAAACCAAGAGAGGTTATTTTAGAGGGGCTCAATATGATCTTGTAGGCTTACACAAAGAGTTTGCAGGCATCACAGTTTATGAGTAGTAGCTCGTCAAAGGTTGTTGTAAGGAAAATTAGATGTGGAAAACAATTCTCCTAATGTCAATACCTCAAGAAAGAATACAGATACACTTTAAAATTTACAATTACAGTCAAGTTAAGATGCACTATGAAATAGATTATAGAAACAGAGTTTTGACAATCACACAAGAACACTAGATATACGTGGGAAAACCCTTACGGGAGAAAAACCCACCACACCAAGAGAAATCACTTTATATTACAGTAATTGAAATTACATACAACAATCAGACTTATCTTACTAGTGTCTATTTACAACAACATTCATCATTTACAATATTGCATTGGAACCTTCACAATTATAGTCCACAAAATAGAATTCATTCACTGATTCAATCACTCAACAATCTGTCGATTCAACCAACCACCATCGACCCCCCAAGCATCTGCAACTACAAACTATATCCATGGTGTTTCCTGACTATCGAGCTTTCTCACATAACTGTCACAATGAACCGACTGCTAATGGTTCACATTTGGCTCCTCCTATTCATCCACGAGATTCCACATAGGATGGTAAGACGGTCAACAGAATTCGCAATGTACTGGCATCTCGGTGAGACACTAACATTGTCTCACTGATGCCACATATACTTCATACTGATGTTTCCAAGAGTCACTGTAGTTGCCAAGATGTTCTATCGAGCTCCATAAGTTACACCGAGCCACCAAGCAGTCACCTAGACCTATCGCATTCGACAGAAGATCATAGTGAGTCACCAAGGCTATACCGAAGTCCCCAAACATACCGAGCACCAAGTAGAAGTCAGCAAGACTCACATCTATCACCGAGAGTTCATACCGAGACATAAAGGTTGCCCCGAAGTGTTCATCCATCACCAAGACATTGCCCTTCACTAAGACTTCACTCCGAGATCTCTAAGCTACTCTGAAGATATCACCAGTCACCAATACATACACCCTTCGCTAAGAGAACATACCAAACTCCAAGACTTACCCTGAAAGCTCTTCATCATTGGCAAGACTCATCAAAGTTGTTGGGACTTCTTATCGAAACCACTGTATTCCACCGATGACCATCATTTGCTAAGAGCTACACCGAAGACTTCCAAAAAGGTTTTTTTGTCGGTGAGACCTTCAATGTTCACTGAGACGTCTTCCTGGGATGTTTGAGTTACCCCGATAGCCAACCCTTTAGCCTTCATTGGTGAGACATTTGCATATCACCCAAACTTCATAACGAAGCCTTAGTGTTACATCGATAACTCCTAAGTGTGTCCCTGTCAGCATGAATTTCATCTATCGCTAACACCTTTTTCTGAGACTCTTTGTTACAGTGAAGACAACATATGAAATCCTGTCGGTAAGACATTCATTGTTCGTTGAGACCTCTCCCCAAGTGTTGAAGTCACTCTGAAACCCTAGTCGCCATAAGTCTCTCTAATTCACAATTGAATGGCCTATCGGCTAGAGGTCTCCCAAGCACTATGAGGTCATAATGAACACACTATGTCACACTGATAGACCAAAGTGAACCAGTCGACAAGACAGTAACAAGGTCATAGCGACCTATTCAAAACTGAATGAATCAAACTGCTAGTCGGCCAGACAATGAAGATGTCACACCGATTTGGCTCTAATGGAGGTTTCAGCCTGTATTGTTTGAGGCACATATTTCCAACAATCTCCCACTTGACGAAGATCATACAGGAACCTCCAGAGCACAAAAAATACTTACTAAAAATTATGGGCACTAAGGCCCATTGAATTGGCACACCACCTGAACTTGTCTGTGCTCACTTGATCTGTATAGGATCTAGACTAGATTGCAGTATTTAAATGCTTAACTTTTACAATGCTTTTACAATGATTATTTCAAGTTAATTAAAATTGAAATTAACTTAAGGAAATAACAGAATGAAAGTAATAACAAGGTGATTTAACAGAAAGGAAGGAAATGAGAGAAAGAAAGAGAGAAGAAGAGAAGTGCAAACAGTTGATAATGGAGTTCATCACGAAAGTGACTACGTCTCCGGGTCCACTCCAATAGAGAGACCGATCTGACTAACTCCAAAATCAATTACAAAGCACCACAATCATTCTCCAAGTACTTCGGCAGCATAACAGGGCTCTGGCATACAAGAATGACTTGAAAACTCTTCAACAAGACCTCTCTTTCGTCACCTCAACATCAAGACTTCATTACCTAAAAAAAAACTTGATTCAACTCTCACCTTACACCCTCCTTTTATACATAAAATTTTCTCAATTTGACCTTAACCAAAAGATTTGAAAATATTCCCCTTATCTCTCCAAAATACATAAAAATCTTCGAAATATCCCTTAATTACACAAAACAAATCAGGATAATCTCCCTTATTATCCTTATTCGGGCTCAAACTATCTCCATTTGTTACATTTAATCCTTTAAAAGGATTGTTGTTAAACAATTTTGGGGAATTATTTAAAAATAAGGGCATTCGGTTTCAAACTATATACCAAAACTAACTGATGCCACCATACATTTTGAAGACCTTCGATGGCCTAGTGGTGGCTACTCATTTTAGCACACCGGCGGTTCCGGGTTCAACTCCCGGCCGTCGGCTTTTACCACCCAAGTTTTAACAAACTTATAACAAAAGAAACCACTACCACACATTTGTTAGCGTTCACTGCGTGGTCCATTGGTAGCCCGCGCGGATAGGAAGGCGGAGGTTGAGGGTTCGAGCCCCTTGCGGGCAATTAACAAACTTTTGCTAACAAAATCAACGAACACCGACGACGGGGATGAAGACAGGGCCACGTGTCGCACCAGGAGGGTGCCACGTGGCCACCTCACATTCGCTGAACTTGAAGACGTGTCACTGACGCAATATCTACGTGGCCCGCCAACTGTGCCGCTGACTCAAATGATGACATGGACGCTGACTGGCTGACCGTACGCTGACTCAACTGCCAATTGTACTGCCACGTCGATGCTGACTATGTGTACGGAAGGACACGTGTCACAGTACGATTGGGTCTGTACGATGACTCTACCGCCACGTGTTACGTCCAAATTCATCCATTTGTATTCCATACAGTACGGACTGACTGCTGACGTCAGCATCCATATAGTCCAACTTCAAAGTCAACTGACAGCTTTGACCTCTGATAACTCTCGCATCTGATGTCGGATTTCGACGAAACGAATGTTGTCAGAATCATCTCGAAGAGCTCTTCGCGATGACGCTGACTTCGAAGATTCTTGACGATGCCATTTTTTCTGCCTTTTCGATGCCCCTGATTCTAGTTTGACCGAAGGTTTGACTGGCTATAACTCGTGCAAACGGACTCCTTTTCACTCCGTTCGAGCTGCGTTGGAATCAGGACGCTGTGGTCTTTATGATGGTGCAGATTCTGGAGAAAAATGAGACACTTCAATTTTCACTGAAAAATGTCCACCGGATCAGGCCTCCCCACTGAAGACCTTTTGGACCTCCAAAAGTGGCATTTACTCTGACAATAAGTGAGGACTTGGCCTCCCCACTTGTCCTGTATCCTCTGTACATCTGAATACCTGACTCACAAGCATAATCAAGACTGCAACAATATTGTTGAACATAAACATAACTTTATCACTTCCATAAGCATCTACATCAATTGGTCGTAGCCACTAACCAACAAAAATTGACTAGCATCAAGCTGAACAATGCAGAAATGAAAGAGAATAAGTCAACAACATTCGATCCTTTACAACAGAACATTTTTATCCAAGGATCCATCAATGCTTTCAAGCATCATTTGCTCATGTTGTAATGCAGCATCCCCGCAACATCCCACCTCGGTTAGCTACTCCAAGTTCAAGTGTAGAACCACCTGTACTGACAGACATAAGAGTTAACTCTTTACTTGCATTAATTACCCTCTTTAACTGCCCTATGTTTGCAAAAGAACGATCAGTCTTAATCTTGTGAGAATGTACAATATACTAAATGCCATCTTTAAACAAGTGATAATGGTTCTTTTCCCTATAAAAGATTGCTTTTCTGTCATAAAGATAAGGGCTACCAAGCACTATCCCACAGATATCCAGTGGAACCACATCAAACTGAACTTCATCCACAAATTTACTAGTAATTGTGAACCTTAAGGTGCATTGTCTTGTTACTTGCAGCTTATCATTTTCACAAATCCAGCCTAGTGGATAAGGTTTCTGATGTTGTGTAGTTTTTAATCCCAAGTTTCTTACAACACTTTCTGAAATTAAATTAACCTGAGATCCACTATCTATGAGTCAATCAATTTTACTATTCTTAGCAACAACCCTTAAATGAAAAAGCTCATTCCTTTTAACATCTTTAGAGAAATCATTAACTGTAGATGAAGAAACACTACTAGCAACAGAAACACCAGAAATAGAAGCTTTACCTTTCAAACCCATAGCTGTTATCTTAGTCTCATCATCTGAATCTGAACCAAGATCCATAACAACATTTGTGGATTTGTCCTTACCCTTATGTTTCTGATTCCGTCTTTGAGCCCACTTAGGCTTCAGTTCTGGATGTAACTTCCAACAATCTTCTTCATCATGACCATTCCTGTCACAATGAGAACAAGAAAGTTTCTCATCCTTCTTAACTGTAGCTGCCTTCTTTCCTTTCCCTATCTCTGCATTCTTAGAAGATTTCTTTACATCATTATCAATAAAAGATCCTTTACCCCTTGACTCTAAGTGTGTAGCTTGAATAGACACTTCATCCAGATTACAAGGGTTCAATACCAAAATGGAATGCCTAAGGTAGGAATGCAAACCTCCTATGTACTTCAACAACGTGTCCTGAGTGTACAAAGGAACATTCAAAGCAATAGGCCTTTTCCTGAATTCATGGGTGTACTCTTGGACAGTTTGACCCTTCCCTTGCCTAAACATTTGCCAATCCATCATTAACTGCTGCATATGTCCTAAGGGATAAAACTGCTTCTTAAGTGCATTAACAAACTCTGCCCAAGTTAAACTGACTCTACCATGTTGTGAAACTTCTGCCTTAGTCTTACTCTCCCACCAGGTTAAAGTTGTACCTCCTAAACGAAGAGTAGCTAATTGGATCCTATCAACATCATCTATTAGATTCTGGACTCTACAGTAGACCTCAATTTGTTGAATC
The DNA here is from genome assembly GCA_007258455.2 of Sequoia sempervirens. NCBI lineage: Eukaryota > Viridiplantae > Streptophyta > Pinopsida > Cupressales > Cupressaceae > Sequoia > Sequoia sempervirens. The sequence continues at coordinate 547,071,532 of VDFB02047230.1, forward strand.
CAATCATCCAATTTTTCAGCATTACGTTCCCCACAATACTTTGGTAAATCAAATTTTACATCAAGTTTGATCTTAGGTTTATACCCACTCTTGAAAAGATTAGAAGAAATAAAATGAGGAGAAGATGGAGAAGAAGGGGAAGGAGAAGAGGGAGGAGAAGAAGAAAAGGGATGATCTGGTTGCTTGCCACCATCTCCATGTTGTTCCTCTTTCATGTCTTTGCGATCTTCTTGCTTCGACGAACCTTCTTCACGTGCCTTCCATTCTTGTCTCTCCTGAAAAAGAATATCCACCTTTGCCTTCATCTCGAGGAATGCTCTTCGAAATTCCTGCTCACTGATTTCTTCAGGAACCTCCATTCCAGAAACTGACATCTTCGGAAATGTTCTTCGCTTCCCAATCTCAGGATCAAAGTCTTCGAGCTTGCCTTCACCCTTCTGAATCCTGGATCTCGTTAGCATTCAAAAAACAAATAACTGCAATAAAAGTCACCCTAAAGCTCTGATACCAACTTGATCTGTATAGGATATAGACTAGATTGCAGTATTTAAATGCTTAACTTTTACAATTCTTTTACAATGATTATTTCAAGTTAATTAAAATCGAAATTAACTTAAGGAAATAACAGAATGAAAGTAATAACAAGGTGATTTAACAGAAAGGAAGGAAATGACAGAAAGAAAGAGAGAAGAAGAGAAGTGCAAACAGTTGCTAACGGAGTTCGTCACGAAAGTGACTACGTCTCCAGGTCCACTCCAATAGAGAGACCGATCCGATTAACTCCAAAATCGATTACAAAGCACCACAATCATTCTCCAAGTACTTCGGCAGCATAACAAGGCTCTGGCATACAAGAATGACTTGAAAACTCTTCAACAAGACCTCTCTTTCGTCACCTCAGCATCAAGACTTCATTACCTAAAAAAAAACTTGATTCAACTCTCACCTTACACCCTCCTTTTATACATAAAATTTTCTCAATTTGACCTTAACCAAAAGATTTGAAAATATTCCCCTTATCTCTCCAAAATACATAAAAATCTTCAAAATATCCCTTAATTACATAAAACAAATCAGGATAATCTCCCTTATTATCCTTATTCGGGCTCAAACTATCTCCATTTGTTACATTTAATCCTTTAAAAGGATTGTTGTTAAACAATTTTGGGGAATTATTTAAAAATAAGGGCATTTGGTTTCAAACTATATACCAAAACTAACCGATGCCACCATATATTTTGAAGACCTTCGATGGCCTAGTGGTGGCTACTCATTTTAGCACACTGGCAGTTCCGGGTTCAACTCCCGGCCGTCGGCTTTTACCACCCAAGTTTTAACAAACTTATAACAAAAGAAACCACTACCACACATTTGTTAGCGTTCACTGTGTGGTCTGTTGGTAGCCCATGTGGATAGGAAGGCAGAGGTTGAGGGTTCGAGCCCCTTGCAGGCAATTAACAAACTTTTGCTAACAAAATCAACGAACACCGACGACAGGGATGAAGACAGGGCCACGTGTCGCACCAGGAGGGTGCGACGTGGCCACCTCACATTCGCTAAACTTGAAGATGTGTCACTGACGCAATATCTACGTGGCCCGCCAACTGTGCCGCTGACTCAAATGATGACATGGACGCTGACTGGCTGACCGTACGCTGACTCAACTGCCAATTGTACTGCCACGTCGATGCTAACTGTGTGTATGGAAGGACACGTGTCACAGTACGATTGGGTCCATACGATGACTCTGCCGCCACGTGTTACGTCCAAATTCATCCATTTGTATTCCGTACAGTACGGACTGACTGCTGACGTCAGCATCTGTACAGTCCAACTTCAAAGTCAACTGACAGCTTTGACCTCTGATAACTCTCGCATCCGATGTCGGATTTCGACGAAATGAACGTTGCTGGAATTGTCTCGATGAGCTCTTCGCAATGACGCTAACTTCGAAAATTCTTGACGATGCCATTTTTTTGCCTTTTTGACGCCCCTGATTCCAGTTTGACCGAAGGTTTGACTGGCTATAACTCGTGCAAACGGACTCCTTTTCGCTCCGTTCGAGCTGCGTTGGAATCAGGACGCTGTGCTCTTTATGATGGTGTAGATTCTAGAGAAAAATGAGACA
>VDFB02047230.1:547073759-547159897 GCA_007258455.2 Sequoia sempervirens
TTTTCTTTTTTCATTAGAATTGAAAATGAGCATTTATACATCAACATTTGAAAGGACGCATCACTTCACATTAAAATGTTGGCAATCAGTTGTATTGAAGATTTTGTTAACATTCATTGAACACTTGCTGAGACATCCCATAGTCATACTGAAGTCCAATGTCTCACCGATAGTCATCCCTTTCATTGCTATAATGTCATGTCATCTCATCAACACATTGAGTCCCACTGACGAATACCCTTTCATCCTATGTGTTTCGCTATAACATTCCATTGTCAGGGAGACATCCCACAGATCAATTTGTCTTACCGAAAGTCATCCTTCCATCTTGTGTGTCACTGAGACAATTCATAGTCAGGGGGAGGTTTCATAGAATACCTTTGTCTTACCGAAATACCCCTGTGATAAATTCTTGTCGTTAAGACATATGGGCTTTCTCACCGATGAAACAACATATCGGCGTGACATAAGAGTTGACAAGACTATATAACCTTACTCCAAAAACCATTGATAGAACTCTCCTGCGCATTGTCGGTGAGACTAGAGGCATTCACTAAGACTTCATTCCGATACCGTTTAGTCTTACCAATATTTATATCACCATCGGTGTGACATATGGGTCACTATGACTTATTCCAATGAAAAAATTTCTCACCAATATGTTCTTTTTGTCGCCGATCGGTAAGACATGAAGCGTTCGGTAAGACATCACCCCGAGACCCTTTAGTCTGGCTAATACATCAATCTGTGTGCTAGTTGGTGTGACAACAAGATTTCACTAAGACCTCATTTCGATGACCTTTATCTAGCCGATAAACCTCCTTGTGCACTGGTCAGTGAGACACGACCATTCGGTGAGACCTCACCCCGGTGTTATCACTCTTGCCAATATGAATTTTCTTTTGTCGCAGAGAAAATGTGTGTGTCCTGCCAATAGGCTGCAACAGATATATATTAGTAGAGAATGCATTATGGACTGGGAAAACCCTGATAATCTCATGCTAGTCAGAATTCTAATATGGAATATTCATACCCAGATATATTTTTGGGATCACATGGCTGAATATGGGAAAAAAATTTATGAAAAGAGGCTTTTGTATTTATGATGAAGACTCATTTGGAGACTCAGGGGTATAAAAAACTTGTGAAATTATTCATAATTTTACAGTTCCAATAGTGGCTCCATCTGGGGATGAATGGTTGTGAAATAATTGCAAGGATCCAGATTTCTAGGTGAGCAGACCAGACTCAAGATGATGAATCAAAGTGATGGACCAGTGAGCAAGATGGAAAGAATGGAAATGAATGTGACCCTATACTACTGTACATGGAAAGATTTATTTTAAAAAGAAGGAAAACCAAGATTGTCCATGTACTAGAAATTCCTGTTCCTTTTATTTTCTAGAATACTATGCATAGAGAGAGGATTATCAAGAGTTGTCCATGCACTGGCAACCCTTAATCCTCTGTATTGCTCAAGAGAAAAAGTGCTTCAAAAATTTCCCATGTACAGGAAACTCCTAATCTTCACCAGTCATTTTTTGTAGATAATATGAATCTTCACCTTTCTTTCCAACAACCACAAAAGCTCCCAGCCACAATGCTTCAAATTTTCCATGTTTTCCCTTCTCTGACACCTTGCATTCCACATTAACACCAGATCACTTTCTTCAAACTTTCTATATTTTTCTCTTCTATCAAATAAATACTTCATTTGTCCCTGCAACTTTACATTTTGATTTTGAGCTATTCTTCTCACTTCATCAAGCTCTTCCAATTGTTCAATTCTTTCTTCCATTGGTTCTAGAATATCTACATCTTCTTGAAGGATAAATTTGTAAACTGGTAACAAATTTTGTAAAGGCATTCTAGCTTGCATTCCATCTACCAATTCAAATGGGGATTTTCCAATTGCCTTCTTTACAGTGATCCTATCAATCCAGAGAGCCAGTTTCAGTTTTGAATCCCAAGCTTTCTTATTCTGACCCAGCATCCTCCTTATGATTTTGAGAAGACTCTTATTGTTGGACTCTACTTGACCATTAGCTTGTGGATGGTAGGGAGATGCATAAGAAATGGAAATGCCATATGTGTTGCAAAATTTTCTGAATTCATCATATCTGAAACAAATCCCATTATCAGTAATCAGTCTTAGTGGTGTACCAAACTTGGTAATGACGTTATCCATTAGGAAATTTGTCACAACTTTACTTGTAGCCTACTTAGTTGGGACTGCTTCTACCCATTTAGTGAAATAATCAGTAGCTACCAATATCCATTTATGTCCTCCACTTGATTTTTCTTGTATCTCACCAATAAAATCAATACCCCATTGATGAAAAGGGGCTTCAACCTGCAAAGGTCTGAGTGGTAAAAATCCCTGATACTTCATTTTCCCAAAGAATTTCTAGCAGGCTTCACATTTTCTTACATATGAAAAGGAGTCATTAAAAACTTTCAGCCAGTAATAACCTACCCTGAGGATTTTATGGGTGGTTGTCTTTGCAGAGTAATGCCCTCCACAAACTCCTTCATGCATTTCACTTAAGATATGCTTTGTTTGTGACTCATCTAGACATAACAACAATATCCCATCTCTATTCTTCCAAAACAAATCACCTTCCATGAACACATACTTAGATGCTTGCAACTTTAAAGTTCTTTTCTAGCTATCACTTAATCCTTCTGGGCACTTCATATATTTGAGGTAATGCATGATGTCTACATACAAAGGAGTGTGCTCAATACTTGCAATTACTCTTTCTTCATCCTCTATATTACAAATCTGATTTTCTTTGATATTTGCCTCTTCCATTAGCTTGGCCAAGCCCTGGCCTCTCACCAATTTAGTGATTTATATCTCCATATCAAACTCTTGGATCTTATTAATCCACCTGCATCTCTTTCTTGTTACCTCAGACTGTGTCAGAATATCCTTTACAGCTGCATGAGGGACATAGGCAATTACCTTAACTCCAACAAGATATGGCCTGAAAGCCTTTGTAGCTTTTACCAATGCAAAAGACTACTTTTCCATTATATCATACTTCAATTATGATCCCTGCAATGACTTACTGAAAAAAGACACAGGCTGCTCATGACCTTCCTCATTTTTTTGTAACATAACAGTAGCTATGGTGTGTAATGAAGCAAATGAGAATATTTGAAAAGGTTTTGAAAAATCTAGGGACTTAAGGACAGGAGCCTCCTTGATAGCTTTTTTAATTGATATAAAGGCATCTAATGCTTCTGCAGTCCAGTCTACCTTTTTTCCTTTCCTTAACATTTTTGATATAGGTTTTATGATTTCAACAAAATTAGAAACAAATCTCCTAACAAAATTGATCTTTCCAAAGAATGACTGGATGGCCTTAACAGTTTTAGGTACAAGAACCTTATCTATAGCTTCAACCCTTTTAGGATCTATTCTAATCCCCTCCTTTGAGACAATATGTCCCAAAAGCTTACCTTTTGTGATTGCAAAATGACATTTCTTAGGATTCAGGCTAATACCATATTCTAAAGCTTTAATAAACATTTTTTCCAAATGTTCTACATGATCTCCAACCTTCTTTGAATAAGCAATAAGATCATCCTAATACACCACCATGATAGCATTGATCAAATCTGCAAATGCTACGTCCATAGCTCTTTGGAAGGTTGCTCCTGTGTTTGTGAGACCAAATGGCATTCTTATATATACATATGTCCCCCAAGGAGTTGTAAAAGTTGTTTTACATTGTTCACATTCTTTAACCTTAACCTGGTTGTAACCTGAAAACCCATCCATCATAGATAATAGCTCGCACCCTTTCACCTTATGTAGTATAGCTTCCATGTTAGGCAAAGGGTAATTATCCTTAAGAGATGCCACATTCAAATTCCTGAAGTCCCCACATACTTTTATATCTCCATTTTTCTTCCTCATAGGAACCAGGTTTGAGACCCAGGTTGAGTGCCTAATAGGTTTGATGATGCCACCATCTCCGAGCTTTGCCAATTCTTCCTACATTTTGGGTTCCAATGTTGGATTAATGGGTCTTTGCTTCTATCTAAATGGCTTTGCATCCAGCTTCAATGGTATTTCATGCTGAAACAAATCTTCCCTATATGCTTTTAGATCTTCATAAGACCATGCAAACACATGTTTATTTTTTTTAGTAATGCTATTAGCATTCTTCTAATTGTTGGGCTTATTTTCTTCCCTATGTACACCTTTTTTGGTTCCATCTTAGTTCCCAAGTTGATCTCTTCAATGTCCTCCTCCTTCACTAGTGTCTGCTTCATGAGAGACTAATCATTCCCATCATATACTCTCTCCAATGCCACAAGTCCTCTAGGAAGCATATTTGTTTTAAGCTGTAAGATTTCCTTTCCAAATACTATCTGCTTCTCATCTACTTCTTCAATGAAAGCATTGAAATCAATTTCTTGAGTTTCATATTGATCTATACAGTGAAGAAATTTCAAAAGATCAGTATCATCATTAAAAACCTGCCAACTATATATGTTATCAGCCACAACAAGCCTTGTTTTGAACTCAATTTGTGATACTCCAGCCAGTGTAATATCATCCCTTCTTAGAGCTACATTTTCCAAAAAGTCTACCATTATGTTCTTCGACCGATCTACCCATTCAATAGAAAATGCATCAAATAGCTCTACTGTGTCCCATACAAAATTCCTATATTGCTTCAATATTTTATGTTTTGTTGCATATTTTGATTTAACTTGTGAAACAACTAACTCAGAATCCCCTAGAATAGCCAGTAACTTGATTTTATGTTTCACAACTATATTCAAGCATGTTAATAAAGCTTCATATTCTACAACATTGTTTGTACATTCAAATTTTAACAAGAACGAATACTTAAATTTAATACCTTTAGGTGAAACAAATACTACTCTTGCTCCATTACCTTCCTAGCTGCAAGCTCCATCGAAGTACATTTTCCACACACCATCACTGTTCTTTGCTACATGTTTATCAATTAGATCATTGTTGATTAACTCTGGCTAACCTGGTTCTATCTTAAAATTCTCAAAATCCACATCACATAAATAATTGAATTGATCTTGAGGTACACAATCTACAATTGGGTTCATCCTCAGCTCCCTATACAACTTAACTTCTTGGCCATTCACTAGAATTGTTACATAAGATAAATCAAATTGTACATTTCCCCCATCTATTATCATCCACTGTCTTGACAAAAGCATTCCAAATTGAGGAGTATCAATTACAATTATATCTATATTGTAGGCCACCTGAGGATAAGTAGCTAATTTGACCTCAACATCTTTCATAATGCCTACCATAGGAACAGGTCTATTATCCATTGCATAGCACTTTCCCCCATTAATATCAACCCACATGCCAAGTTGTTTCATAATTCCAACAGGCATAATGTTTATGGTAGCACCATAGTCTATCATGCAATTCCTCAACAATTTGTTATTTATAAGTAACATAGTGAAAAAAGGATCAACTTATGGGGAATTTGTTAATACATCACTTAAGCAGACTTCTGGGATATTTCCTTTCTCTTTCCTACTAATTGTTTTAGTAGCCACTTCATTTTCAGAATTCATATGTTTTTCAGTTCCATTTGTTATCAATTGAACAAAATTGTCTCTATATTCCTTAATTTTCATCATCTCAAGTAATGGAACATACATTTTTACCTAGGATAAAGCTTGAGTGAAGTAAAAAGAAGAACCGTCCACCTTAATTATTTTCTTTTGTTCTAATGTTTCTCCTTTGTTCTCTTCTTTTTCTCTTTTACTCAGCTGATCAATCTTTTGCAATTCTTTGTGTAATTCTCTTACTTCCTCATTTTGGACAGGCTTCTACTTGCTTTTATCATGTTGTTTGTTTTTTGCTTTCTTCAAAATTCCTTGTGTCACTTTTTGATCCTTATTAAAGATTCCCCTAGGGACACCTTCCTTCTCATTCACTATCCTATTTCTCAACCAGTACTTACTCTTTGCTTCTTCAACTACAACAATAATTAATCTCTCTATCTCCTCTTCGGTGAGTTTCCTCATACTGCACTGAGTAGGCATCTCGATAGAATGAGGTTCAGTATAATCTTCTTTAGAGTTAGAAAAAAACTATTGTTCAGCCATGTGGACATTGTACCTCTTATTTGAAACACTGTACTCATATCCTTCATCTTCTGAAGATGATTATTTCTCCTCAACAAGGTGAAAAGTATTTGAAATCAAATACAATGTGTGATCTACTTCATCATTACCCATTAGCATTCCTTCTTCTTGCATTCTTTGGGCTACAACATAGTAATCTGGGGAATGTGGCTTATCACAAACTTCATAGAAACAATTGTTATTTACCATATAGGTTCCCTTCTTCCTTAAAGGATCGGGAGTTTCTTTGTTTCTAGGCCTATCTGTTACAGGATTTCCATCCTTCCAATTTGTATTATAGGGAATGTCATGTAACCTAGGCCTTTCATTTCTGTATGTGTTCTCTTGTTTGTACTGATAATTATTTACTTGTTGAGGAGGCCTAGGATTATCTCTCCTACTAATCATCCCAGGAGCCTTCCTGTTGTTTTCAATAGTTAATGCTATCTTCTAGGCTTCAGGTAAATCTCTTGGAAACCTATTTCTTAGTTCATACCCTATTTTTGGATCAAATGATTTCAAATAGACACTCAATGTTGTTGAGTCTGGCAACTTGGACCCCGATGGTATCTTATTTTGCAATTTGTTAAATCTCTGATTAAAATCATAAATTGAATCGTTCTGATTTTTCTGAATTCCCACTTATTCATGAAAAGCAACATCTGGTGCACATAGGTTTCCATATTGTTCCAGAAATTGATCCTAAAATTCTTGAAAAGAACCAACAGAGGCTGTTGGCAGGTCATTGAACCAATCCCTAGCTTCTTCGGTGAGTGACATCATGAACAACCTCATATGTAAGTCTTCATATGGTATATCCAAACCTTGAATAAAAGAATTATTTTTTTTCAAATGATCTTTAGCAGTAATTGCACTACTCCTTGTAAATTTGGGGACAAGACTTCTCCAATTGCTATCCATAGAGTAAGGGTATAATTGAAACCCTGTCAAATCAAATTATCTTATCATTATTGTATATTGTTGAGGTTGGGGGTTAGGTGGATATTGATACTGGTACATCAGATTATTGTATTGCGCATGATGATGTAGCACATAATGCTAACCATGAGGTGGTTGTGTATTTGTATAATGTGTTGCAGTATATGGTAGATGATTTGGTTGATTGTATTTATTTCCAATCTAATTCTGAGGAACCTTTGGCCATTATGAAGATCCTACATTATCATTTCCTTGTTTATGAGATGACACATACTTTGAAAGATTAATTGCCTGAGCTTTAATTTGAGCTTCCTGCAATTTCAAGTCTTGAATTGCTTTTATCATTTGGATATTTTCCTGTTCAACTTTTTCTTTTCCTACTTCTTGTTTATGAAACTCGAACTGTGCTTCTATCTCTTCACAAGTTGAGAATTCATAGTTTTCTTGAGGAATTACATGATCAATAAGCTCATCTTGATTACCCTCCATCCTTCGATCATATTCCTGTTGATATCTAATTCGTTCAACTTCAAGTTTAGCATCAAACTCTACCTATTTCTGAGGATTATAAAAGGGATTTTTTTGTTCTTCTGGGGTACAAGGCTCTACACATGAATTATCTCTCCATGTATCATAACGGTCATATGTCTCACAATGTGGTCTTGTCATTTTTTCTTTATTTATTATACACATGTCATCCTCTTTCTGCTTACCCTTATCATCCTTATCACCCTTTTGTGTCCATTTACTGTTACTAGTAGAACCTTCAGCAAGACCTCCCATATATTGGGATCTTCTACCATTCATGATGAATTGATGCAATGTTCTTGTCAGAGTCACCACTCACTTTCTTAAAGTGATAAAATGTTTGTTTATTCCCAGCGGAGTCTGTATAGGATTTTTGACTTTATGATTAAGGCCCTGATTCTGAGTTGACTCCCCAGCAGAGTCGCCAATTTGTTAGCTCTCAAAAACGTAGGCAGAATGCCTCAAGAGGTTGCCAATCTCTTGGTACATTTTAGGGTAACAGACAAGGTCGAATGTTTTAGACCTTCTACTCTTCAAGTGCTGCTAGACCTAGGCAGGTGTACCTATATGAGTGGAGCAAACTTAACTTGTGCTTATCTCTTTTGAAATGTTTTTCCCACAATGGAAAATGGGAGTGGACAAATGAAATTAAATTTGGTATAAATTGTATAGCAATATTGAAAACTAAATCCTAATATGTTTAGTTAACAAATGTAAAGAAAATGAATGAATCTAAATGGTGAAAAATGCAGAGAATAGTGCCTTATTAGGTACGCGGAGTCAAATGAAATCTAAATGAGTAACTTATTTCTGGAAAACACAAATTGTTTGGCATATGTTTTTTTTAATAACTTGTATAGACATGCAAGACTGTGACTACCAGTTCTTCTTAATATCTAAATGAACTCTCCTGATTACTATGATCAATTAAAAGGATTTAATCTCTTTTTGAAAGAACTAGTTAATTAACCACACAGATATAGCAAATGTGCACTGATAAACTGAATATAACTTGTTATACCAATTTAAATAACCAGAAAACACCAACCCTGGAGACAACTTTAGTAATACTTTTAATGAGCACAACAGACAATTGAAACCAGAAATATGTCACCACATCAAAAATTCAATTGAAATCTCCATTGTTTTTCAATCATGCATCATAGTCTCATAGATTTTGTATCCTACTGTATTTTTTACCTTGTGTCTGGGTATGTGCAGGATCATCATGGAAAAAATAGGCCCTTAAGTGGCAAAAAATTCAGCAAAATCAATGTTAGGCAACTTGATGTAAAAATTTGAATAAGTTATCTATATTATTTCAAAAATATGTAAGAATAGAATCTATAGAAAATTGAATATAGTTTCTAAACTACTAGGTTTATTTAAAAATAAATAAAATCTATTTGGTGAAAATTTGAAATTTCAATGTAGTAGTACTTAAATTTTAGGAAAAAATAAAGAAGTAGGTGTCGTTTGACCACCTAACCAAAATAAAACAATAATTATTTTTTATAATATTTTATATATGTAAGTAGAGGAATCATGTCAGATGTGATGCATATTTTTTTGTAATTTTTTTCCAAGTAAATAATTAATTATGAATTTTTATTACAACTTTTAAAAAATATAAAAACTCATATGTCTGACCACCTTAACTTGGTCAAAAATCCTGAAATTTAATTTTTCTTTTTAATCCTATATTATGTGAAGCATAGAATGTGGCACATGTTTTAGATTCAAAAATGTGATACCATTTGAATTTATAGATGTTTTTCAATCAACCTATCAATCAAGACTTTGAGTACTAATTATAGAAAATGAATAATAATTATTTATTAAATTCAAATTAAAGATAATTTATATTGGTGAAAGTTGAGAATCTCCTTTAAAAACTTTTTTTCATCAATTTTGGGTAAAAAAAAAGTCATCAGCCACATACCCTACAAATACCCATAATATTGCCACTTTTTGGCCCATCATGATCCTGCACATACCCGTCTACTCTATCTTTTTCTTTTTTCATTACAATTAAAATGAGCATTTATACATTAGCATTTGAAAGGACACATCACTTTGCATTCAAATGTTAGAAATCATTCATATTCAGGCTTTTGTTAACATTTGTTGAACACTCGCCGAGACATCCCATAGTCATACCGAAGTTCGATGTCTCGCCGATAGTCATCCCTTTCATCGCTATAATGTCATGCCGTCTCATCGACACATTGAGTCTCACCGATGAATACCCTTTCATCCTATGTGTTTCACTATAACATTCTATTGTTGGGGAGACATCCCATAGATCACTTTGTCTTACCGAAAGTCATCCTTCCATCTTGTGTGTCACTGAGACAGTTCATAGTCAGGGGGAGGTTTCATAGAATACCTTTGTCTTACCGAAATACCCCGTGATACATTCTTTTTGCTGAGACATATGGGCTTTCTCGCCTATGAAACAACATATTGGTGTGACATAAGCGTCGGAAAGACTGTATAACCTTACTTCGAAAACCATTGATAGAACTCTCCTGCGCATTGTTGGCGAGACCGGAGGCATTCGCTAAGACTTCATTCTAATACTGTTTAGTCTTACCAATATGTATATCATCATCAGTGTGACATATGGGTCGCTATGACTTATTCTGATGAAAAAATTTCTCACGGATATGTTCTTTCTGTCGTCGGTCGGTAAGACATGAAGCGTTCAGTAATTCATCACCCCGAGACCCTTTAGTCTGGCCGATACATCGATCTGTGTGCTAGTCGGTGAGACAATAAGATTTCGCTAAGACCTCATTCTGACGACCTTTATCTGGCCGACAAACCTCCTCATGCACTGGTCGGTGAGACATCACCCATTCGGTGAGACCTCACCCCAGTGTTATCACTCTTGCCAATATGAATTTTCTTCTATCGCCAAGAAAATTTGTGTCCTGTTGATAGGCTGCAACAAATATATATTAGTAGAGAATGCATTATGGATGGGGAATACCCTGATAATCTCATGTCGATAGGAATTATAATATGGAATATTCAGACCTAGATGTATTTTTGGGATCACATGGCTGAATATGGGAAAAAAAATTTATGAAAAGAGGCTTTTGTATTTATGATGAAGACTTGTTTGGAGACTTAGGGGTATAAAAATCTTGTGAAATTATTCAGAATTTTACAGTTCCAACACAATACAAACAGATATCATGAGAAAAAATGTATGAAAAGAAACCCCAAAACCTAAACGTAGCCTCTAGAGACCCCTGAACCATCAAACGGGACCAAAATTGGCAACTAGACCCTCTCATAGACATGCTACATAGTTGAGAGGCTAAGCTGTATAGTTGGAAAGGGGAACTATGTAGTTTCCCTCTAGGGTGACATACTTCAAGGGTGTCTTGGATAGAAATTTCTTGAAAAAATGGGGGTTCAATCTGATGAAATTCAAGGTGTAGAAACATGCCTAGGGTTTGATTATGAGTTTTTTTTTAACAAGATTCATAGATAAAAATTCAAAATTCGAAAATAAGAAAAAAAAACACTCATTTAGACACACAGAAGCAATAGTTCTAAACACCCAAAACAAACTTTTCTAAAAAACTATATGAAGTTGAAAAAACTTATATATTTTCTATTATCATATGCCAATGATCCTAAATACCAATCTAATCACTTTCCATGAGGAAAATCCAAATCTGGGATGAAGCAATACACCAAATAGAGAGGTTGGAAACACGCATTCACAGATATTTTCCAAAAAACACCGTAATAATAAAATTACAAATCATTTCTCTATTCCAAATATCTATATACTTAAACAAAAAAAAAACTATGGCCCATCAGAGCCTACCTTGAAATTGAAGAATAAATTGACACACAGGGGGAGTTGAAGCCCCAAATATCTTGTAGTTTCAAAGCTTCAATCCACAACACTCAAACCTCGCAATCAAAACTTCAATCCCCACACTAAAATGAGAACTTCCACAAAACCTTCAACTCACCACTCCAAGTTGATCTATTCTCCTATCAGCCCCTGGACTCAATTCTCAACTCGGTTCTTATGTAGACTAGGTAAAAAGAGAACGCATACCCCCCTATATAAGCTATTTGTTTGATTCCTAGGCATCGATAGGATGATGTTGAAAATGGTCAAACACCCCAATTTTAGGGTTTTCATACCTCTAGTGCTCCCTGAGTTCCACTCGGCTCACACCGAGCTAGGTGCACTCGAGTTCCCAACTTGGGCATCCCAATTTTGATTCCCCTTGTGAGGAGTGCTCTACCAATTTCTATCCACCATCAATTCCTACACCCCTGGTGCTTGGGCGATCACCCCAATCCATAGCATCCTAGTCGATTCGCCTTCCACCAAAACCCTCCTAGGAAAAATAATATATATCATTTTCTTTTTCCTAACACTTATATCGATCTCGTTATCTCTATTTTCTTTATTTTACTTAGCTTTTCTCCCTCAAATTTAGTCGTGATTGGGATTTTCACCCACTAGTTACTTTTTTTGCTTAAAAATTTCTAAGAATTCTTAAAAAAAAAACCATTTTGAACATATCCTACATTCACAACTTTTCATGATATTGTATTTCTTTTAGGGCTTTTAGGAATTCCCCAAAAACATTGACCCTCCCATATTTTTCATGCATAGTATATTATGAAGTGTAGAGAAAAATGGGAAACTATCACCTGCTCGCAGAAGATAAATTAAAACATAATTTAACCCTCACCTTAAATATTATTAATAAACACATATGCATTCATAAGCATATCGTATACATATATAGATATATATAAATCACATATATACTTATTAATCATTGAATCACACAAAAATAAAATCTCACATATGTATATATATTTATAATTAAATCACACATAATATTAATGATTAAATTCATATAAATTTATATATTAGTACTTATATCACATATATCCTAATAATGACATATACACAATATCAATAGACACACTTTTACCCCCATGAATAATTAAAGTGATTATCATGACACTTTCACAAATTAGATCCAAAACCATAATTAAACATAAACTCACAATTCACATAAACTGAAAATGACAATTTACCAACACATCACATCACTTCACAAGCAAGCAAGGTAATTTAGACATTATCTTTCAACAACCCGAATAGGTGGACACACACACAAGACATAATTGTCCCTAATTGAGGATAATGGCTTAGGCTAGGCTATAATTTGGGCCAGAATGTTATCTCCTCAATCACCATTAGGATTAGAGGCATGCTCAGACCTTTGAGACCAGGTGGATTCGATACCTATTATGTACAAAAGAGGTGGTGGACTATGTTATGATTATGGATAAAATAGTAGAAATTTTCAAAAAAACCTCTTCCTAAAGAGAATTTTGAGTATCTTTGGTAGAACTTGGGATTGGTTGCTCCCTCCTCTTGAATAAAGAGTAAGAACAGGTTGAGGGGGAGCATTGAATCCCTACTATAAGTAGAAATGATAGTATTGTAGTGTTTCAAAACTTAGTTGAGTAGAAGAAAAGTGTTTTGAAGGATTGGACGAAGTATGGATTGAAGAGGAGTCTATCCAAGAGATATGTTTTCAAAATGAGTAGTGAGTAGTTGTCCTTTACCATTGATGTCAAAGGGGGAGAAATGAAACTCAAAATGCTAAATACTCTAAAGGGGGAAAGTTGAACTTGCTATGATGAGGTTTTAGATAGGGGGAATTCCTAATCCTGACACATTACATTTGTCTTTATGTGCCAACATCTTTTTTTACCATCAATGACAAAGGGGAAGATTTTTGAACATATGTTGTCATTGATGTCAAAGGTGTATTGTACTTGATGTCAAAAGAGTTTCAATTATGCTAGTTAGTTCTATCATTGATGTAATGGCATCCAAAAGATTGGAGGACACATAATATTGTCAATGGAATTTTGAGTTATGGATCAGGGAAAACTTTAGTGGTGAATCTTCACCAATTGGTGAATTCTAGGAATCGGCCAAGTCGAAATTGGAGAATTTCTCGCACCCAACAGGGTGTCCAAATCGCCTGGATTTTACAAACTATAGGTCCAATGCATGTCCATTCGCTAATGAGTTTTTTTATGAGGCATATTTAAGCAACAAATTTTCCATTTTCAAACTACGCATTTCAATTGGACTGACTAATATTTTTGTCTGTAATTCTAAAAGCATATAATAAAACACCTACATATTTGCCAATACTATTAAAACAATATTGTATTAGGACCCATTTTGCCAATTGAAATTTATAAATAGTTGCTTGTGAAGACCCATTTTTCCAATTAAAATTTATAAATAGTTGCTCATGAGGACCTATTTCGCCAATAACATTGAAAAATAATTACAATTGAGGACACATTTCGCCTTGAAAATTACAACGTATCGTTGTATAAGCATGCGGGATTCACCAAATTTTTAATATACCATTTAAAAATCCTGCAGAATTTTCCAAATATGGAATCATGGATTGATATAAATAGAATCAAAAGTGTCATTTATTCTCACAAATTTTGTTCAGTTCTAAGGTTCTACTTCTCGATTTGGAAGTCAGTGAAAGCTGAAAATGTAGACTTAAAAGGTGAGTGATCATTTCTTCATAGTTTTATTAGTTATAATAATAGGTTTTCTTTATCTCTTTTCCATTCTTGCTTCAACAAAGTGAACTTGAGAAGTTAGAACCAAACTCTGAAGTTTCAAAGTTTTCAAAACCTCCAAGCCACTGAGTAGAAAGATGACCAAGAAAGACTTGCAACTCAACAAAGTGAACCATCAAACAAGTGGGGGAATTGCAAAGTTATGGAAATTTAGAACTCTGTGACAAGGTTATATAACTCTGAGGACTAGCGACTAAGTTTAGGAAAAGCCAAATTTTTTTATTGTATTCCATGGTATTGAATTTGATATGTGATTTTGCATCATTTTTAAAGAACAACACTTATCACACTACTTATAAATTCCTATTGCATTTCCATTCACACAATCTTTGATAAATAACTGAAAGGAATATTATTAATCCATTCCTTGAATAGAAATAAATACAATCGAAAGTATCATTTATTCGAAAGTCAGCCAAAGCTAAAAATGTAGACTTAAAGGTGAGTGATCATTTCTTGATAGTGTTATTAGTTATAATAATAAGTTTTCTTTACCTCTTTTCCATTCTTGCTTTAGTCTTAAAGATGATATTGAGTAGGGAATGGGATCTATATTATTATTCTCTTTCCTTAAATAAGAAGACATTTTTTTCTAGCTTTTATTCGAAGTGAGAGATGAATATGTCGAGCAAATCAGAGATCAATATGTCGAGCAACTCGAGCAGCAAGGGTAAGGCTCCTACCACTCCTCAGGGTGGTGAAGATACTCCTGCCACTTCTTAGACTCCTACTCCTCAGGGTGGTAAGGCGCCTGCCGCTCCTCAAAGTCCTATCGCTCCTCAGGCTCCTCAGGTTCCTTAGGGTGGTGAAGACTCATGTTGCTCCTTAGGGTGGTGAAGAGACTGGGAGGCCATCAAAATGCAAAAAACTTAGACATGCCATACAATCTTACTTTGGAATTTCCAACTCTTCTGATCCATCAGGTCAAGATGGAGCTCCATCATCAACTCTTCCACCAAATATTGGTAGCATTCCCAATACCTCACTGCCACCCGAAGGTCAAGTTGAAATTGTCATTGATTTAAATCAAAATGTATCAAATCAGGATAGCAATACCACAAAATATGTTCCAAGGTATACCTTGGGCCTAGTTAGCCAGAATGAGATAATTGAATTGGATGAGGATGATGATAAGGAAAAATAAACAAAGGGTACAGTGGGAAGCCAGTAGGGGACAACTTTAGTTTGATTGTAAAATACATTCATGACACCAGTAGGGTTAGAGATAATGTGATATTTGAAAGGAAACATTGTGAAATGTCAGGGTTGCCGTTGGAAATGCAGAAGAATCCAGTGCACAGTTAATATGATTTGCAGCACTATGAAAAGACTTTTTTGTGAACTTTGAAAAGCAAATCATAAGATGGAAAGGAAAGAATCCCGATGGAAGTATGGAAGTGGAAATCAAAGGAAGAATGTCTTCATGTTGAACACTATGTGGATATAGGGACTGAAAAAAGGTGTTAAAATTGTGCCATGGTACACTTGGGAATCAGTTTGAAGCTTTAGTGAAACAATAGTAGTAAAATTGTTTGGGTGTTGTTGTTTTCATATTTCCATCTGAGGTGTCTAGGTAGGCCACCCAAAGTGTGGTTTATGCATTTGTTTAACCACTCCTATAAGTTGTGGCATGGGAAAAGCTATAAACTCAGGTGGAAAGGAAGTTTAGAAAAGCAGTAAAGAAATTAGAGGTTGTTTTTTTCTTTAGATGAAGTTACTGTAGTAGACAATACTTTTTGGGTCTATATGCATTTATACACTATACAACATGTTCACCAAGCTCATCTTCTCTGTGTTCATAAAATGAAGGACAATTCAACATCACAAAATATATTTGAACTAGTCAAGATACCTTTGAATGAAATTGCAGGTATGGATGAGTTGACAATTGTGAAAAAGTTGGTGTGTGTAGGAGTTGATGGAGTTGTAGTGATGCAAGGTCAAAGGACCAGTGTTTGCACAAAGCTACAAACTACTTGTGCACCATACATGCTTGGCATTCACTACATGGCCCATTGAATGAATTTAGCATTCAAAATTGTAAGCAAGTTTCCTATAGTATCAAAAGTCAAAAATCTATTCCACGAGATCCATGCATACTTTTGTCGAAGTCTTAAATGTTTCAAAAAAAATCAATTTTTTTTTGAGGGAACAACACCAAGAAACAAGCTTCTCAAGGATTTTGATACCAAATGGATCTCCTTGCATGGACCAACACAATGAGTTCTTTTAGAATATCAATCCTTGATTGGAGTGATGTACGAAAATTGCAGCATAGTAGACAAAGCTCCTGACATCTTACATAGGTTAAGCAATATAGAGACACTCTTGACTTTAACTAGTCTTTTCCCCATGTTGGATGTGATGAACGAGCTTGTGAAGAAATCTCAAGAAAGCACTATGTATATTAATGAATATGCCAATCTACATAAACATACATGCTTGGCCCTTGATCATCTATATCTAGATCTAACACAAGATGGCCCAAATTATTTCATGTGGTAGAAAATTACTAATTTGAATGATCCTAATAATTATTTATAGTTTAATGCAATCGAGCACTTATGCATATGTGTACATGTATATGAGATACAAATGTACCAATGTAAGACAACCAGGTGCTCTAGAAAAGAAGTAGTTGTTAACAAGGAAGATTTTCAAGGCATTGTTAAATCTATTAGTGATAATTTGAAGGAAATTCTAAAATCTCTTTCCTCAAAGATTCGTGAAAGATTCCCTCGACATGAAATACTTGAAGCCATGAGTATTGTGTATCCTCAATTTTGGGAAAACTAAGATAATCCAAAATATTTTCATGCTCAGGTAAAAATCTTGATCGAACAATTTTCGAAAACTGTAGCATACAATGAGAAGAAAAAAGAAGGAATTTTAGATGAAGCTAAGCTTAGAAAACAATGTAGGGATTTTGCAACAACTATGAAGGACCAATATAAATCCATGGGAAAGGACAAGGCCTTTGAACCAGGATCAATAAAAAAGGTTTGGAAAAACTTAGGTCATAGTGAAATATTGTGTGGTTTGATATCAGAATATTTCAAACTTGTTGATTTATGTCAAACAATGATATTGGGGTCGGTGGAGGATGAGAGATTTTTTAGTACATTAGGGTTTTTGAAATCAAAGTTAAGAAACAAACTAGACAATAAGTTGGAAAATTTCTTAAGGATGAAAGGAACTGAGTATAATTTCATAAATTTTCCTTTTGAAAGGGCACTCACAATCTGGAGGTCCACATGTGAAAGAAGAGGGACCGGGTTGTGCAAGACTCCAATTCCAAAGGATGGTACTGGTGACACTGGCAGTGGCAATGGGACTCAAACAGATGACATTGACAAAAATGACACAATGAATGTTGAATTTGAGACACAGGCTGAAGAAAATGAAGAGCAGACTTGGAATCAAATTCAAGACAACTCTTTTACTTTATCTAATGATGAATGCCAGTTTGAGGACCCTGAGTCCATTTGGGAAATGGAAGAGAATTAGCAGCTTTAAGGTATTTATATTTCACTTCATCGATCTTAGGATCAGATTCCTTTGTTCCATACTGTAGTTGATGATATTTTATATTGTATTCAATGAAATTGTGAATCATTGCACTTCATGATATTTTATTTTATATTGCACTTCATGAATCATATTCCAAAGTCAAACTGTAGTTGATGATATTTTATGTTGTATTACATGAAATTGTGATATTTTATATTTTATATTGTATTTTATATTTTACATTAGTCTATACATAGCATTCAATGAGGGAGGTGTCAGATGACGGCACCTTTGAAAGGTTAAGGCAAGATAAGTCCATAATGTCGTGTGGTCACTGAAACTTGGAACCTTAGAACCAAAGTTTGAAGTTTCAAAGTTTTCCAAACCTCTGACTCACTGACTAGAAACATGACCAAGAAAGACTTACAACTCAATAAAGTGAACCATCAACCATGTTGGGGAATCGGGGAGTTATGAAAATTTAGAGCTCCGCGACAAGGTTATAAAACTTTGAGGACTATCGACTAAGGTTAGGAAAAGCAGCAAAATCATGACTTTGAGTGATAGTAACACAATAATGAAACTAACCAAAAATCCATCATTCCAATTCCAATAATAGATAATCCATGGCATGAATTCATATAAATGTTTAGTGGATATGCTAAGTAGTCATGGAAATTGAGTATTGATGTGTGAATTGTAATGCAATTTCACTAAGATTATGGATGCCTGGAACTAAAATCGCCTTATAATTCATATTTTAATTGTGTTAAAAGTAAAACTTGAGCATGTGCTCAGCGATTCATCACTCAACTCAATTCTTATTAGATTAATAACATATTAACAATAGTATAAGTAGCATATACAACATTGAACATTAGCAATCATTTAAATTGTATCTAGAAGTTGAAACCACTACCAAAATTTTTCTTCAAATGATATAATAAATAATATAGATAATTGAACATCAACACATTATTGAAGTTTTAATTTGAGCTTTTAAACTAATTATCACATGAAGGAATACATAGAGGCATTGGCAATGCAAAATATTTCTCAAAGAAAACTCTACACATAGCTAAGTTGGAACTTGGAAACTCATATTATCAAAAATTAAATCACTACATCACCTTTTCTAGCAACTTCCACTCTTCAGGTGTTAGAATTGTCATTTGTTTTAACTAGTGTTGTTTGACTTGAAGATTTGTTAACAATTCATGATTCAAATTGGAACCTGTCTTGGATTCTTCAGTCAATTTTGCATTCAAGGTTAGCAATGGTTTTATGGAATCCAAATAGGTCACCACATCTGTGTTCTGAGGAAACTAGTCCAAATAAATCTTGCATCCTCCATCTTCTTTTTGAAATCATTCTTTCCAACAAATCACTCATTTGTGTAAAAAGCCTTTGGAAAACCAAGCTCTGTGAAGTTCCTTACCTTTTCATCCACCTTCTTCATCTTGTCTGTAGCCAAATGAAAATATTTCTCTATTTCATGCATTCTCAAACACTTTTCAATGATAGATGACAACGTCATTGATGTAACAAGCTGATTAGTAATCCCTTTTGATTTCAAAACATTGTCATTGGATTTGTAGACTGTTTGTTGAATTTGATTTGCTGATTTCTCTAATGCCAATACATTTTTGTTCTCTATTAAATATTTGTTGAGCTTATTATGATGTTTTCTAATAGCATCAATCAACTGAAACATGTCACACAAATTATCAATCCCATGCATTATTTCATCCTAGATCTTTTTTTTCATATGCCTCATTGTTTCACTACAAAATGCAGATAACTTATTTTGACAAGACTTAATTTCATTTTTTGCTTCCATCAGCTCTGCCTCCAATCTTTCATTTCTTTTTCTCTCCTCTAGTTTTTGTTCCCATTGTGCATTTCCATTTGCAATGCTTAGTCTTAATTTTTCTGAAGTGGATTTTTCCTCATCATATTTCTTGTTTCTCTCATCTAGCCTTTGCTTCAGTTCACTCATTGCAGTCTCATTTTGCTTATCCTCTTTGCTTGTTAATGTAGAGGAATTTTTTTTAATTCTCCTTTCTAATTCATTGCTCTTGTTATTGTAAGGAATAATTAGATGCGGAAACAATTCTCCTAATGTCAATACCTCAGAAAAGAATGCAGATATACTTTTAAATTTTACAATTACAGTCCAATTAAGATGCATTATGAAGTAGATAACAAAAACAGAGTATTTGACAATCACACATAAACACCAGATATACGTGGGAAAACCCTTACAGGAGAAAAACCCACCACACCAAGAGAAGTCACTTTGTATTACAATAATAATGATTACATACAAGTTTCAGACTTATCTTTCTGATGTCTGTTTACAGTAGCATTCACCATGAACAAACTTGTACAAAAACCTTCAAGTTACAGTTTCAATAGAATAGAATACATTTATTGATCATGCAATCACTCAGGAATCCATTGATGCAACCAACCTTCCAACCAACCTATCACAAACTACAATCACCGAGTATATCCTTGTTGTTCCATGTCTGTCGAGCTTCCTCACAGAACCGTCACAACGAACAATCTTCCAACTGTTTAGATTCGGCTTCTCCTATTGGTCCACGAGACTCCACATAGGACGGTCAATCGGTCAATAGAATTTACATTGTGTTGGCATCTCGGTGAGACACTAACAGTGTCTCGCCGATGCCACATAACCTTCATATCGATGTCGCCAAGAGTAACCATTTTTGCCAAGACTTTCTATCAAGCTTTCAGTGTTACGCCGAAATACCAAGTAGTTGCCCAGACCTATCGCTTTCGCCAGGAGATCATATCGAGTCACCAAAAGTTATACCAAGCTCCAAAGGATAGTTGGCAAGACATACCGATATCGGCAAGAGGTCTCATCGAGCAACATTAAGATACACCAAAATCATACAACTATCGGCAAGACCAAACACCTTCGCTGAGACGTTTCTTCGAGATCCTTTGGGTTACACCGAACACCGAATGGTCAGCAAGACTTAACACTCTCGCCAAGACCTTTCCTCGATCATTTTGAGTTACTCCAATGAACATTTGGATGTGTCCTCATTGGCATGACCTTCACTATTCGCTAAGACCTCACACCGAGATCTTTATGTTATGGCAAAGACATCATATGTATTCTTGTCAATGAGACATTTCCACTTCGCTAAGACTTCTCTCTGAGACTCTTTGTGTTACCCTGAATGAATGTGGTCGGTGTGACTTTCTCACATCGGTAAGACTTCTTACCGATAGTATTTCTTCTGGCCAAGTCTCCTCGAAGACCACAAACCAAACACTGTCGGTGAGACTTTAAATCTTCACTGGGACTTCTCACCGAGCCGCTATAGGCTATCCTGAAGCCCGTGGTCACCATGAGTCTCCCCAATAATGATTGAATGGAATGTTGGCCAAATATCTCCACGAGCGCTAAGAGGTCACACCAAACACTCCTTGTCACAGTGATAGGCACCATAGTGTAACCGTCCGATGAGACAAAAGGTAGGTCACAGCGACCTGTACAAAACTTAGTGTTCCATAACTGCTAGTTAGCCAGACATGATAGATGTCATATCGACTTGTCTCCAATGGAGGTTTCAGCCTGTATTGATTTGGGCATATTTTCCAACAGTTATCTGCTGCTTTCCTCTTTGCTTTCTCATTTGTTAGGTCTGCCTGTAACTTTTTAATTTGAGTCTACAACCTTTTTTTCTCTCTATCTTGCTTTAGCAATGATGTGTAAACCAATTCATTGTTCTTCTTTGATACATTAATTTTGTCAGTATTTTTGAGACCTGAAAAAATCCAATTGAAAATTGTTCACATCAAATTCAGATGGAGCCATCTGATTTGCTGGTCTGTTTTGAATTGTGGGAGCAAGAATTATGTACTCCATGATTTATTTACTTGTGTCAAATGTGGGTAATACCATGGTTGTTGCAGGCTATGAAGTTAGAGTAGACACACTCTCCATCAGTTGCTTCTTTTCTTTTTTATTCAATTCTGATTTCTTTTTAAACTCTTCAATGTAATAAAAACCTGAGGATGCAAGAACAATGGAATTCTTGAATGGAAAAAGAATAGGAGTACTTTCAATTGCTAATGATGTCACAACCAGACTAACTGACATTGGGGGAGTGCCTAGAAATAACTCCTTTGTGGTGGATCCACTGGTAGTGTGACTTGGAGTTGCACCTGTCAAAATCTTTTGCCTCTTCTGTATGCCTTGATCACCTATTGTTTCTATGGTATATTGTGTTGTTGTCCTCTTGTGTGTAATTTTTTGTTGTAGCACATGCTAACCACTACTAGTACTACTACCCATACCATTGCAACCAAAGGAAATTCCAGTTGCACTAAGCCCTCCACCATGGGCATGTCCTAGTTGTGATTATGTCTAACCATGAGGACAAGGATTTGAAGCTCTAACAAATTGACCTATATGCCCTAGGTATACTTTTTCACCTCCAACCCCAAGGCTAGATTTATCAACTGGTTTTCTATGCTCTACATCTATTACCATCCAAGGGCCTTGTCTTTGGGACCCCAAAGGACCACCTTCATAACCCATTTTTTTAGCTATGGCTGCTCCTGTAGTAAATGCTTCTTTTGTGGCCTCACTTAAACCAAGTTTGAAATTGACATGGCTTTCTTCTTGCCTATCATCATCACTTTCTTCATATTCTCATTCATTCAGATGCTCTATATTCCATAATTTTCTAAAATCAAGATCTTCTTCGTTATCTCCATACTCTTCAAGAGCTCTTGGATCACCTAGCTCCTTCCTCATAGACCAAAAGGTAGTAATTTTTTATCGTGACCAATTTTTTTCTGTAACTTCCTTCTCTAGAGAATCTGACATTTTTACTCTACTAGATGGTTTATGACTTTTTTCATAAAAATTGTTGTACCTCCTAATTTTCTTTCAATGCAATGGCATAATTTCTGCTAACAATTGTTCAAAAGAAATACCATTCTCAGTAGAACTTTTCTCCATTGCTACTTTGACCTCATCCCAAGAATCCTTGTTTCTCAAGTTTTCAAGCAAGGGTTTACTTTGATGTTGAATTCTACTTTTAGCATTTTTATTGAGCACAATCATTGATTTAATGGTGTCACATGGACCATATTGCCAATGATAGATAGCATCAAAATAAAAAAAATAAAAAAATCATGTGCCACACTAAATTCTTTTCTCTCGAATGTGATCCCTCCACATGAAAAAGGTAAAGAAGGAAATAAGGTCTTCTTCCCCTGATCGCTAAAGTGTCTTTCATTAGTACTCTACATCTGCCTTACATATTCCAAAGCAAAAACCCTTTCTATTACATGTATTGGAAGTTTGTATGGCTATACTTCTAATCCATAAAATATTAGCACAGTATATTCTTCCATTAAGTATCAATCAACCAATTGTATTTCTTTTCCTAGTTGAATGCAGTTACTACATGACATAGGCAATCTAGGAATTGGAGTATTTGTAATTGCTTGATGCAATGGAGCCAAAAAGTAGTCTACAAAATGACTGTAGTTCCTTCGAGAATCATGCAACCTTATAACAGTGGTCCATTCATATACATGAGCCATTTTCTTTTGCTCAGGATTACTATTACCATAGGGCTGAATCTGAAGCTTGTTGGTCAAAAACATTCCTCTGAATTTGAATAGAAAAATATAGCACAAGTAGGTTGTGAACCTAAATGTCTTGGTGGAACCTCCTTTAAAGATTTTAAGAAACGTCAAGAGATGAAACGTAGCCACATGAATTCTTTAACTTACCCGGATTTTGAATTTTGATTATTGAAGTTGAAACTAGGTTACTAGAATGGATTTGTTGGAAGTGGAATTGTGGAACCTAGAACATGGTGGTGCACTGCAATGAGCAAACTGAATGACACCAAAATGTCTACTCATTACTTACGGACTACACAGTACACAATTAGGTAGTACAATGTACATGGCTAACAACATTTAAAACAAGACATTAATCATTTACTCCTACATTGACAAAAAATTATAAACCATTGATCTTTGTTAATCTAATGGTTATAGGGTGATTCCAGAGGTTTAATTTTGCAAGTGTAGCACTATGTGCATTTCATTCTGGAATGCAACTGCAACCATACACCAAATGTTCATCGAATGGTTGAGTAATTTATGATATAAATAATAAACATAAAACATGTGTTTTAAATTTTCTTTAAACTTTAATGTGCTAGGATTGACATCAAGGCCAAGGGGCATAAAGCTTAATGTTGCAAAGGACTTAATAAAATGAATTACAGTGTCACATTAATAGCACATTGCACAACCATTAATAGCATTTAATTTGCAAAGGACTTAATAAAATGAATTACAATGTCACATTAATAGCACAACCATTTATTTATTACAACTGAATTACAATGTCACATTATTACATAGTACAAATACAAATGTAAGTGCAAGTGCCAAGCTTCCGCTGGACCGTTGGTGAAAAGTTGAAAACATAAATGTGATACATGTATCTTTGAAAATAAATGGAACTTGTCGGGTCAACCATGAGCTCTCAAAATAAACTCATGGGACTTGTCAGGTCAGTCGTGGTCTCTGAAAATAAATGCATGGGGAAAGGGGGTTGAATCAAACTAGGGAAATGGGAGTCGTGAAGATACAAAATGTTCTTAGCCCTTTTCAGAACTAGACTGATGTAGAAGATGGGGGGTTGTAAAATTTCCCCCATGCAAAATATGAGAACTTAAAATAAATGCATGGGGCTTTCCTGATAGGCCATGGTGTCACAAAATAAATGCAAGGGACTCTCCTGGCCAACCATGCAGATGATGAGGGGTAGTAAAATTGCTCCCATCTTCTACTTGTAGCTTCCATGCACTAGGATAGCACTTATCTCCATTAGAGCTCCTCGTCCTAGTTCAAAGCCTGTTTGAGAAGTCAGGTAAACCAAATCAACTTCTTTCCAATTCCACCCATTCTGAACTTGAAATAAATTGGTCTTTTACTCTGTAACTACATAACTGGAGGTAGGAGAATTTATAGAATCCCCAATAATATCGCATCATCTTCTTCCTGAATCCTTAATAACTTATTAAGTTATTAATCCTACAAAATGAAAAACCTTATGAAAATTAAATGAATGATTTTAGTTGTGTTCATTGTCCTTATTTATGGGCCAAAAGTGCCACTACCAGCCTGGTCCCTTGTACACCTCACACGTGTCATGTGTGAGGTTGTGTATAGTTACTACTAGCTAGTAATAATTGTGATTCACGAAAACCAAAAATCCAACTTAATTGTAACCTAAAGCTAGCTACATGCAAAGTTGCAAACTGTACCTCAAGCTGACAAGCTATCAATTGTCAAAATCGGCAATGCCACACAAGCTTTCAATTGTCAAAATCACTGGATTATTGACATCATCATCTATGATTCTATAGTACATCATGTAGTTTTCAATATAAAGCTATCCAATCAATCATGCTAGCTATTCATATGGCATTAATTTGCCCTGCCACCCAATACCAGAACCAAATTGAGAATTTCAATAGAATAAATGAAAGGTAGAGTACTTCGATGCATTGAAAAGAGAGAATTAAATGTCTCGTTTTACCTTATTCATTATCAATGTCCTAATAAGTCACAATAAATTTTGCTCACTTATGATTGAAACTATATGTTGATTTGTGAAACCAATAATTAATAAAATCTCAACCATTGATTTCTGAAAATCTAATGATTCTAGTGTTATTCTGGAGGTTTCAATTCGCAAGTCTAGTGCTTCAAGGATTTACTTCCGGAATACATCTATAACCATCCATCGAAAATTCATCGAATGGTCTCTCTTTTAAAACAAAATTTATGCATTGCATAATTTCAAATGGGGACATCACTAGGTTGACGAGACTCAACCCTCAGGATTAAAGAGTTAAGATTTAAGGCTTTATCATAAATTATTTTGGTCTAACTTAGGAAATATTAAATGGTAAACAAGAGCATCAATATTTAAATGGTAAAATATTTAACGGTTCTAGTGTAATTTTGGAGGTTTCAATTTGCAAATCTAGTGCTTGAGAGATATACTTTCAGAATGCACCTACAACCGTCCATTGAAAATTCATTGAATGATCGTTGTCCATAATGTGAGATGGTCACTAAAATTTGGAACCTTAGAACCAAAGTTTGAAGTTTCAAAGTTTTTGAAACCTTTGACCCACTGACTACAAACTATAAAGATGACCAAGAAATATTTGCAACTAAGGTTAGGAAAAGAACCAAAACCCTGACTTTGGTGAATTAAGATAGGAAATGTGGCAACTAAGGTTAGGAAAAGCACCAAAACCCCGAATTTGGTGAATTAATATAGGAAAGGTGGCAAGGATGGTGCATTTATTTAGTGAAGATCGCGGGTAGATTTTAGCAAGTGGACATGACTGGAGGATTGATGGGTAATTAAGATCGATACATGCGGAGTTTGGAAAATTATTACCTCTTGGCCCTCGATTAGTGAAGTTAATAATAGAGTTTGGCATGGAGAAGAAGGCACATAGAAAGTCTGAAAGAGTGGTAGTGGTGGTGATGTAGCTACAATAGTTTTCAAATGGAGGCCAACTTCACTCTACGTTTGAGGAGGCAATTAAACCTATTTTATGGTGAAGCTTCTAACAAAAGATTAATGGGTATGTTTTTATTCACTGATGGGAGGTTGGTACAAAGTGTGCGGATGATTTTGGGGAAATCCTTTGGAGATATAAGGCATAGATACAAGACTAACATGGATGTATACTCCTTGATTATAGCATGGGGTTTGGACTTGGGGGAATCAACAAGCATAGTGAGAGAAATGATGGAGATGATTGTGCATAGATATTTCTTGGAAGGATTAGAATCAATACTTGAATGGGCAGTTCTAGGTGAAGGTTTCGACATCTGGGAAGGCTTTGAAAATGTGGAACTGGAAGGGGTAGAAGGATGCATCCCTTTCGTGCATTGTTCGAAGGATGAGATTAAAAATCAATGCAAAGAAGAAGCAAGGTTAGGCTGGGAAGCATTGAAGCTCTTTATGGAGTTGATGAAGGTGGAAGCATAGGCAAAAGTGGATGAAAAGTGTATGAAAGCAAAAGGACAGAATGTGAGGAAGCGGAAGATGAATTAACACATTTTTTGCAAAATTAACACAAGACTACTACTAAATTTTTGCCTTGTTGAAAT
Source organism: Sequoia sempervirens (assembly GCA_007258455.2). Taxonomy (NCBI): domain Eukaryota; kingdom Viridiplantae; phylum Streptophyta; class Pinopsida; order Cupressales; family Cupressaceae; genus Sequoia; species Sequoia sempervirens. The sequence continues at coordinate 547,100,784 of VDFB02047230.1, forward strand.
ATGTAAGGTAGATATAGATAGCTGTGGAACTAGTTTTAGTTGGGAAGGGTTACTTTTTTTATTATGAAACATGTTAAGATGCTTTTTTCAAAAAACTGTTATAACTGTAGGTGATTTTGGATGGTTGATGAAAACAATGAGGCAAATAATCTTTATTTTCATGCATTTTTTTATTAGTTTTATATTATTTTTAATTCACCAATGTTTTTTTTCTTAATCATTTGAAAATAGGTTTAATTCGCCAATGAATTTTATTTTTTAGTTTGAAAAAAAAGTTTTATATGCCAACAAAATTATTTTTTCTAGTTTGAAAACAAGTTTAGTTTTCCAATCGAAATATTTTATTTGTTTAAAAATTGATTTTAATTCGTCTGGATTTTCCACAAAGTTCTAGCAATTAGAAAAGATTCGCCAATGGACATTATTTTTTTTCATGAAAAACGAAAAAATTCACCACTAAAATTAATATTTTTATCAGGAAGTATACAAGATTCGCTAGGATTTTACACCTTCGCCAAGGGGGGGGGGGTTCTTAAAGTTTTCCCTATTATGGATGTATATTTAGATAGCTATGGTGATGGGATCAATTGATTAATATCTATAGTATGGATCATAATACATCTATTCATATCAATAGAAGTAATCCAAAAGCTTAATCTAGAATTTTTGAGGTAATTTAACTAGATAGTGAGATTGTTCTGGTCATATGTTTTGATCTGTATTTCTTCATGGATGTGAATTATGTCCTATGATTTGAAAGGATAGTATGTTTACACATGGTTTATCTTATTCCAAAGTTTCTAGAATTGATTTTCATCAAACAAAAAAATTAAAGTGATAGAAGGGTCACTATGCTGGTGAATTAACTAGTTTGATGTTCTAAATTGGTGCAACAGAGGCTTGTAGCATGTTCTCTCTAGAGGTAGTGTGTGGATGACTAGATAAGTTTACATTGGGAACCATGTAGCATGTTCTATCTTTTGGAGTAGTGTGTAGGCTATTTGACCTGGCCTATTACATGTTTAGACACATTCGATTAAGGATTTTTTATGTGGATAACTTATGGATATTATTTCTATATTTTAGGATGACATATGAATGAAATTATAAATTCAATCCACATATATAGTTTTCTAGGATTAGTCCTAAGTAGGGATAACTTTAAGAACCCTCCCTTAGCAAAGGTATAAAATCCTAGCGAATTGCAATCTTTTAAACCCAATAAAATTGTAGTCTAGGAAAAAGTATCCCTTTTTCACACTTAATTTGGGAATTAATATTAATAAAAAAGACTAAATTATGCCTTAATTTAGTGTTGTAATATGTATTTTACATATTCACATTAAGTTTAGGGCCTTATTAAATAAAATGGACTTAATTGTTCCTTATTTTGGTGTTGTAAGGTGTACCTTTACACTTTCACACTTATCTAGGGCTTTATTAATTAATTGAATTTAATTATGCCTTAATTAGCCCCTTAAGTTCAAATACAAGCCTAATTAATTACAATTTTTGAAGAGGATACCTGACATTCATTAATGTCATAACATAACATTTATCATTGAGCAATGTGTGTCCTAGGTAAGTGACCTAGGATCCACTCACCCAAGGGCGAATGGGTCCTCACTTAGACCTAGGACCCTATTTTAAATTATTTTTTTGGTGGTATTTCAATTATTTCAAATGTATATTTTCATGCCAGCTTGTATTATTTAAATTTTGGGGATTTATGTTAACACACCTATAAATAAGAGGTCATTTCACTATGTTTCATCCTCAAACTTTCAAGTAATCAAGAAATTTTTATGACAACATTATTGAAGCATATCAAGAGCATTTTCAAGGAATTCAAGGGTAGATTATTGAAGAATTATTGCAGCAATCAAGATCCTATTATCATGTCAAAGTATTATTGCATCATGCATGTTATTTGAGCTAATATGTTGATGTAGTGTTCAATATCCATTCAAGCATTCAAAGGCATTATTTCAAGTCAAGTTTCAAGATCAAGATCCAAATCCATTGAATCCATTTCATGCTAGTTGTAGATCTACATTCCAAGGTTCAAACAAGGGTTTGGTGAGTTGTGAAATTACTTTGTTCATTCATCATTCCTTCATGCTATTTCATTTCGTTACAAGGTTTAATTACCAAAATTGGGTTTGACCAAGGCAAACCCCCATCCACCAATAATGAAACATTTTCCCTCTTGATTTTTGTTTGTAGATTTTAGGTGGAAGATCCCTTGAAGAGAAAAATTGCAAAGTTGTCAAAGTTACATTTGTTGTCATCACTCTTGCAATTTCATGGAAACTAACCTACAAGATTTATTTCTGGCTATCTGATTGTGAAAATTATAATCTAGGAGTGCAGACACAAAATAAGAGAACCCAAAAACCATTTTTACAGAGACCTAGCAAGTACCCATTCACCATAGGGTGAATGAGTCCTCAATTAGCTTTGAAAAAAGCACTTTTGGTGATTTGTACACATGACTATCCCTTTCTCAAATCTACATTTTGACTTATGGTTCAATCATAATTGAGCTTAATCTATTAGATGCACTTTACAAATTGCAATTTGGAGTTAGTTTTATATTTTTAATCTTTCTCCCCAAAGTGTCATTTCGCCTAGACCCCCATCCTTGCAAAACAAGGAAATTTGCAGATTGACACTTTGAATTGACTCACCTCAAGGTTGTTAGTCCTTTCATTATGTGGATCTCATTTCCTAAATTAAATTAGAGAAATAGGTCCATCATACCCCCTTTGGGTATCAATCCACATTTGGCAAACATCATATTTTTCTTTATTTCATTTTGGTGAACCTAAGTTTGATCATTGCAATGTTTTAATTTTGGAGTACATTTGCATCCTATATTTATATCTTGAATTCATTTGCATTTAATTACATTGAATTGAGTCTCATTTAGGGTTTATCTTGCATTAACTTTTCATTTCATTTATGGGTTTTAGGAGTGCATCCTTGCATTCTTTAAATCTGAAAAATACAAAAAAAATCAATAAGTTTTTAGACCATTTACAAAGCATTGCATCATCATTCACTTACATTTGAAAATTTTAAAAAAATGGCACATAAAATTAGGTCTCCTAGCTTGTCATTTTGTCTAATTTTTCACTTGCATTTCACCTTAATTGCACAAAAAATTCAAATTGTAACTTGTTTCTGATCAAAATCTAGAAATCAATGAAATCATCTCAGAAATATGTAAAAGCATATTTAAAAACCCTAACTTAGGACCCATTCATCCCTGGGTGAATGAGTCCCTAATTAGGGTCATTTCCTAATTTTTTGGGCATAAAATATATGTTTTTGCATTTCATTTTGTTGTTTTTCAATTTTTTGTTTCAATTTACAAAATTTTGTTACCTGAAATTGATCATATTTAGCTTAATTTGATAAAATTAGTGCATTGTGTTATTTCAAAATTGCATTTACAAGAAAATTTTTTCAAGTTTTTTCATTATGTAATCAAAAAATTACCTTGTTTAGAATCTAAAAAATTGCATTTACATATTGTATCTAGGTCATTGCATTGCATTTCACTCTCTTTCCATTTTGGGTTTACATTAATTTTGTGAAACTTTTATGAGCTTTACAACTTGGTTTCCTATTTGTGATATTGTTGTGAGATGTAGTTTGAGACTCATGTCAACCCACGATAAACCATTCATCATGGATATTGGTTTTTTCAACTCTTTCACTAATAGTGTTAATAATCAACCCTTTATGGATCATAGCCTTCATACCCCATTTCCAATGAATTCCTTACCTACAAACAATGTGCATGATGTTGTTAATGTCCCACAAGAGAACATAAGAAGGATAGATGGAGAAATAGAGAAATTGGAAAACTTTGTGACTTCTAAAAACATGACTAGTAGTGTCATTCCTTCTTTAGATGGCATGAGGAAAATGATTGAAAATTAACATGGAATAGAGATATTGTAAATTCTAGCTCATATTGTTGATACAAACATACCTACCATGACTAGTTGTGCTCAGGCTTTGGGGTATACTCAAATTCAAGGTGGGAATTCAATCCCTCCTTCCACAACCCTTACCTCTATTCCTATATACACTAGTACTCATGTTACCACAACCATTCAACCTACTAGCAATGCCAATACTTCCTTAGGTATTTCCACTGGGAATCCTTCTAGCATTGTGAATTCAAATCTCATATCTCCTCAACCATTCCCCTCACAAATTTACAAGTCACTTTCCATCCACATACATACACCACTCAACTTTATTCCCCTCCATCTCATAATACCAACAATGATCTAATCCTTAACACACTTTTGCAAAACATATCCCTTCAATAAAAAATTGCCACCCTAAATCAAAACAACAATGGCCTATATTCACAATACATCAAAACCAATCCATTATCCTTGGAAATATTGAGAAAAAAAATGCCACAAGGTATAGAGGTTCCTAGGCTTGTGAAATATGGTGGGAAAGGAAATCTTGTTAGTCATGTTTCTTCTTATACAACCCTATGTAGTGACTTCATTTTTGAAGATAAACTCATGGCTAAGTTGTTCCCTAGATCCTTGAAAGATGTTGCTTTAGAGTGGTTTTTCTACTTATTGAATAATTCAATTGGTTCATTCAATGAACTTATTTATTCCTTTTATAACCACTTCCAAATTCACATGGGTCCCAAGATGACCTTAGCTGATTTGATGACATGTAAACAAAAGGTTGATGAAAAAGTCATTGATTTCATTACCAAATGCTTTATTCACAAATAAGCATTAATATTTTTGATTCCAACCTTCAAAGAATGTATATTTCCAATTTGCAAGATAAGATCCAAACTAAGCTTGATATGTTGAGATTTCCCTCCTTCACACAGTTATCTGCAACCCTTCATGATTACCAAAATTTGGTTAGTAGTCATGAAGTGAAAACTCCCTCTAACCAACCTGAAAAGTCTGAACCTACACCTCAAACCAACTACCAACATTTCAAGAAACAAAATAAGGGATTCCTCCAACTTAATCCGCCTCAATCCAATAAAAATGTTAACACCCAAGTGGCTTCTATAAAGATGCCAAAACCATATGCCTTTGTAGAAAGAAATAGACAATTCACACTACTACCTGATACCCTTCATAATACCATGTTGCAGCTCTTAGAGAATAATTTGATTTCCTTGCCTCTTGTTAGAGCTCCTAATCCTCCTAAGCCTTTACCTCCCAACTATAGACCAAATTCCTATTGTCATTTCCATCAAAAAAATGGACATGATATAGAACATTGCAAGCATCTTAAACATCATGTGCAAGACGTGAGTGATTCTAATAATATCCTAATTGGAGGTGTTAATGATCAAGGTAATAAATATGTAGCTCCTCCTAATAAAATTTTTCAAATATATTTAACAATCCTATGCCTAATCATAATATATCCTTTGTCAAAGCTAGTGAAACAAAGAATGATGTGTTGAATGTTGTTACAGATGATAAAAACATTAAAGACAATGAGAAAAACCTTATGGATGATTTATTTGAATTTATTTATGCTAAACCTTGTAAGGGACCAACTAAGATACCACTTGATATTGCTTTCTCACAACAAGATATACTTAAACATGCACTTGATGGTCCTCTCTACATAGCTAGAAGAATCAATGACAAGCCTACTAATGTGATATTAATTGATCTCATTTGTGTAGAGAATTTGTTCACTGAAGAATTCCTATTTATGCATGAACTTTATCAAGATACATGTGAAAAATAGAAAGCATGGATACAAACGCATAATGATTTTTCATGCCCTATGATTGGCTCGATAAATCTCCCTCTAAAGGTTGGACTGAAAGAATTGACTATCTCATTCACCATCATCCCATCATCAAACCAATTTTTTGTGAAGTTAGGCTATCCATGGCTTCACTCCATGAATGTCATCTGATCAATTGTGCATAAATGTTTAAAATTTCCATTTAGCAATGAAATATTTACTATGCATCATAGTGACTTTAATCATGTGTCTTCCCGTGGGAATTTTTCATTGGATTTCTTTTGGCTTGAGCCTATTAAACCTATTATACCTCATGAAGAATTCTTTTTCAAATCCTATCAAAATTTTAAGGAAAAGCACATAGCATAATTATCTCTTAGCAATATTCCTCAACCCATGATTGAACCAAAATTCCATCCAAGTAACCAAGAGGAGCCTATTACAAATCATTCACCCATTTCATATAAGAGACCACAAGATAACCAAAAAAATCCCATTGTGCCTCCTAAAGTCAAACAAGTTTACAAAGATAAAAAGAAAGTAGTTGAACAACCTCACATGGTTCCTTACATTCCTCCCTTAAGGTAAGAAAAGAAACATATGGTTGATAAACCCGCTCCTACACAAACACAACTTGAAAACCATATGAAAAGAAACCAAAATTCTAGAGAGCATAGGCATAGACCTTGTGCTATTTCTTGTTTCTCACAAGCAAAAGAATAAAAGAAAACCATAGAAAATCAAAACCCAAACTTGTATCCAACAAAGCATGATGCCTCTTCTCCCTTGCCACAACATAAACAAAAATAAACTTCTATGGACATTATCATTAGACCTCCCACTTTGATTAATTTGGATGATGATATTGCAATTGTTAAAATTGATGAGGAAGTTCATAATGAGCTAAATCTAATATTTTCCTCTTATATCAACTTAAATGATGATTCTACTAATAAGAGTGTTGAACTTGGTGTGTGTCCTAGTTCATCACTTGCCATTGTCCCTTTGGCTAATTGTCCTCCTTCTGCATATACTAAACAAGATTGGGATGTGGATGACTTGCTATAGGTTGACTCACATGTGCCTTACTAGTATTTTGCTTTATTTTATTTATGTGATTGTATCTGCATAATGTGATCCCTTGTACTGTTCTATTTGATGTACCTCTCTTTATGTGCATTCATTCCTCTATTTGTATCTACATTCTTCTATATGTCATAAAAATTTATCTTTTCACTTGTCTTGTGTTTTCCTTTTGGGGATGTCTTAAGGCGTCGAGACATTTGGGTCTCTTTCATGTTGAATTGAAATCTTTTTCTTTGTTTTTTCTCTCTATGTGTCATTCTTCCTGTTATGCGAATATTTGAGGAATGATGACATTTCTGAGCTTTATAATCACATTGTAGCAAAGATATACTGACCTCAAATCGATGGATCTCTTATGTGTTTGGGATTTCATTTTGGGGGCAACCCCTTTATGATGCATCTTCATTTGGAAACATATGGCTTGGCATATGGATTTCCAAGTAACCTCTCATGTCTTCCTTATGGTTAGCATAGATTATTTGCTACTTTAAAGTTATTTCTCACAGCAATGGTGTAGCAATTCCTTTAAAGTGGGGGCATACACTAGCATTATTATTGTAGAAATGCTTGACATCCTCATGTTTCTTTGTGTGATTTTATTTCTTCTTGTGATGCATCCTTTTATTGGTGGTTTCATGTGGTTTTATTTCCTCTGAGAGCGTGATATTTCTTAGCATACGACTTTCCACTTAGTGGTGATGCTACATGTTGCATTCCCTAAGTTGCAAATATTTTATCTTGGACTTGTCCTCTCTTGGAGACATTAGGCACGATGATCCCTAAGGAGGGACCTTTCACAAACTAAGCAAGATCCCTTTGAACAAAACCCTTTATATATATATATTGTTCATAAGTGTTTAGTATAATAAAACTTGTTAACCTTGTGAAGCTTGAACCCTTCCCTATAAGGCCACCAAGCATAATGCACCTTGCTATCCAATAGAGCATTCTCATTGTTCATAGTGTTCTTAGCATAACATAGCTTTTTAGGCCTTATGAAGCTCAAAATAATAGTGTGTGTGATGCCCTATTGGAGTTGTTAGAGGATAGCTTTGGTATGGTAAGTACAGTGAGAGCCTAGACAGAGGCATGCATTTCTCACTAAGCCACTTTCTTGGGGGCTCACCTAATGGAAAGCCTAGGGTTCCATTAGCCCATGTGAGCGTATGTATCATTGACATAGTGGACATCGAGTTATGCTTGTGAACGCGTTGGAAAAATATCCTAGACATGTTCCACATCATGTTGGATAGTCAAAGATTGATTTGCCTCCCTTTCTTCTAGTCTTTGATGCCATATGATTGAGTATCTGTATCATTGTTGTATACATATGTGTCTTGAATGTCTACTTTAGTGTGAGTTTGACATGGGGTCATCCTCTCACTAAAGTGGGGGATAAATGTAGTGTAGGAAAAATTATCCTCTTTTCACACTTAATTTGGAGATTAATATTAATAAAAGGGACTAGATTATGCCTTAATTTAGTGTTGTAATATGTATTTTACATATTCACATTAAGTTTAGGTCCTTATTAAATAAAATGAACTTAATTGTGCCTTATTTTTGCATTGTAAGGTGTAACTTTACACTTTCTCACTTATCTAGGTCTTTTATTAATTAATTGAGGTTAATTATGCCTTATTTGGCCTATTTAGTTGAAATCCAAGCCTAACTAATTGCAATTTCTGAAGAGGAAACACCACATTCATTAATGTCATAACATTTATCATTAAGAAATGTGTGTCCTAGAAGTGACCTAGGACCCTAATTTAAATTATGTTTTTTGTGGTATTTCAATTATTTCAAATGTATATTCACATGTCAACTTGTGTTATTTGAATTTTAGGAATTTATGTTAACATACCTATAAATAAAGAGGTCATTTCACTATGTTTCATCCTAATACTTTCAAGCAATTAAGCAATTTTTATGAGAGAATTATTGGATGATATCAAGATAATTTTTAAGGCATTCAAGGGTAGATTATTGAAGAATTATTACAACAATCAAGATCCTATTATGGGCGGGTGCAAAAAGATGGGGGGCCAAATTATGGCCAAAATTTAAAAAAACATTTGATAGGCTATAACGCAAGCACGTTTTAGCACGATCGCATTATGGCTTGGTGTGGCCGAGCCTAAGGCTTGGCCACATTGAGCCTATTATGTGCTCACATTATAATGTGAGCACGTTATATGTTATTAAAACCAAAAAAAACAAATTTAATTCATTTTTATTGTTTGTTGTTTTAGCTGCCCATGACAAAATAACCTTGTGTTTCACACACTCGCATTTTGGAAGGAGGTTTTGTATAATTTTCATCATTGATTTGTTGCAAGTTCATTGCTAGGATGCCACCACATCGATGGGAAAGTCAAATAAGTAAGGATTATTTGTTTTTGTTGTGAATTTGTTAGTTTTAGGTTTTTTTTATATTCATTTTTTTAATTTGTAGGAAATGATAATGATCCTGAAAATCCTCAAAAACCAGAGCAACAACAACATGAATAAAATCCTCAAAAACCACAACAACAATCTCCTCCACCAATCCCTCAATATTCTCCTGGCACTTAGAAAAATTTAATGAGGGTTATTGAAAACAATAAAAAACATATTGAGGAGTTAATCATGAGGTTGAACGATCCTTTAGGTTCAACCATGGAAAGAATAACACTTGCAAATTAACTAAAAGAAATGTTAAAATATGTAGATGCAATCAACAAACAACTAAGTGGTTGGAAAGATAGGAGGTAGATGGCTAGGGATTTTTACACAGATAAATTATCATATAAAGAAGTAAAAAATGAAAATTTTATAAAATATGATTTGTGCTCATTATTCACTAACCCACACACAAATAAAAATCTTGAACTCAATGCGAAGAGGTTTCCTATCCATTAGTGCCACCACCAAGGGATTATGAACTTTTTTTGGGATAGGTGGTACATAGTTTTTGATTACCCACCATGCAACAATTGTGAAGTCCCACAATATTTCCTGAGAAAACTCTACTATGAGTTCATCCTCAAAAATATCCTGAATTATTTTGATATGAGGGACTTCTAGGGGAGAGGTGGGGGGTTGGCTCAAGATAGACCTAGTGCACGATAGGATCCTAGGTGACAAGCAAGACAACCTCTTGCTAGGCTGGCTCATGAGCACATCATTATCCATTCCATTGTGAAGGAGAGTGCCAAGGTAGACACTTTTTAGGCTATCAGCTCTTTGACCCATAGTGTCATCCAACATGTCAGTCCTATAGTACAATTCCATCTAGGGGAGTCTTCGACTGGTAGGCTTCCACCCCATTCATGTCAAGTTTTCAGGGTGACTTGTACATATGACCCCACCAACACTTAGGAGGCTGCTACACAGGATAAGTCTATAGCTACAGAGATATCGAGGGAAATTGACATTTTGAATGAGGCTTATGGCATCAATACTTAGGTAAATGTTAGTATGTTCATTGAATTTAATTTATTAAATTTCATTTTTGAAATGCAAGATTAACTAATTTATTTTTATGATTGTAATAAAATTTCAAGGTCACAGTGTTGATACTGGATACACCGGCCCTACACCTGATTATTACTCCAATGCATCTACCATTGAGGAATGTAACTAGTAAACAATTATAAATTTATTACATGTTAATACAATTTTTAAATGAATGGTATTCTAATATCTAATTTTGGATGTTGAATAGGCTAATATTGGAGGTTTTGTGGGAACACCTCCCAGTGCCATGGAGTTAGACAAACCTTCACGCAAGTAATAGAGTAAAGAGTTTAACTAATGAATTGTACTTAATATATTTGTGTAGCTTATATTCATATCATTGATTGCATTGCATTGCACATCTTTCAGACTCAAAGCATTACTTTACATTCCATAACTAATAACTAGATGTTGATAGATGAAAAAATTTCAACTACGATATAGTTGTTTAGAAAGTCAACATAAGCAGTGATGCAATTACTTCACATAGCATAATTAATAACTAGGAGCAGCTACTAATTGCATTTTCTTGTCATGGCATTCCATGAGACCACTTTTTAATGAGGCATCTTTTCAAACAATTCACTGCCTTGTCTATGCTATGGATGCTTGGAAGAAATATATGAAAGAATAATAGTAAGTAGTAGCATAGACAAGGTAATGAGTTGTTTGAAAAATTACCTCAAATAAATGTGGTCTCATGGTGATGTCCATCACTATGAGACCCAATTTATTTGAGGCATTTTTTCAAACAGCTCACTGCTTTTTCTATGCTACCACATTTTCCATACATGTCTATGAAAGAATTTTATCAAATAGTTCACTTCCTTGCTGCTATGGGTAAAAGCCTAAAAAAAGTTGCTTTCCAACAAACTATGGATTCTTGGAAAAAAAAAAATCAAAGAATAATAGTAAGCAATAGCATAGAAAAGGTAGTGAGTAGTATGAAAACATACCTCAAAGAAATGTTGTCTCATGGTGATGGAATTCCATTATATCACCATGAGACCACATTTCTTAGAGGCATTTTTTCAAACAGCTCACCACCTTTTCTATGCTACCACATTTTCCATACATGTCTACCAAAGCATTTGATCAAACTACTTGAACCTCCTTGCTTATATGGCTAAAAGCCTAAAAAAGGTGCTTTCCAACAAACTATGGATGCTTGGAAAAAATATATCAAAGCATAATGGTAAGCAATAGCATAGACAAGGCAGTGAGTAGTTTAAAAAAATGTCAAAGAAATGTGGTCTCATGGTGATGGAATGTCATTCCATCACCATGAGACCACATTTCCTTGAGGCATTTTTTTCAAATAGCTCACCACCTTTTCTATGCTACCACATTTTCCATACATGTCTACCAAATAATTTAATCAATCTACTCACTTCCTTGCTGCTATGGCTAAAATCCTAAATTAGGTTCTTTCCAACAAACTACGGATGCTTGAAAAAATCTATCAAAGCATAATAGTAAGCAATAACATAGACAAGGAAATGAGTAGTTTGAAAAAATTTCACAAAAGAAATGTTGTCTCATGGTGATGGAATGCCAATCCATCACCATGAGACCACATTTCTTTGAGATATTTTTTCAAACAACTCACCACCTTTTCTATGCTACCACATTTTCCATACATGTCTACCAAAGCATTTTATAAAACTACTTGAATTTCCTTGTTGCTATGGCTAAAAGCCTAGAAAAAGGTGATTTCCAACAAACTATGAATGCTTGGAAAAAATATATCAAATCATAATAGTAAACAATAGTATAGACAAGGCAGTGAGTAGTTTCAAAAAATGCCTCAAAGAAATGTTGTCTCATGGTGATGGAATGCCATTCCATCACCATGGGAGCACATTTCTTTAAGGATTTTTTCCAAATATCTCACCACCTTTTCTATGCTACCACATTTAGCATACATATCTACCAAATCATTTTATCAAACTACTCACTTCCTTGTTGCTATGGCTAAAATCCTAAAATAGGTGCTTTCCAACAAACTATGGATGCTTGGAAAAAATCTATCAAAGCGTAATAGTAAGAAATAGCATAGACAAGGAAGTGAGTAGTTCAAAAAAAATTCAAATAAATGTGGTCTCATGGTGATGGAATACCATTCCATCACCATGATACCACATTTCCTTGAGGCATTTTTTTCAAACAACTCACTACCTTTTCTATGCTACCACATTTTCCATACATGTCTACCAAAGCATTTAATCAATCTACTCACTTCCTTTTTGCTTTGGCTAAAATCCTAAATTAGGTGCTTTCCAACAAACTACAGATGCTTGGAAAAAATCTACCAAAGCATAATAGTAAGCAATAACATAGACAAGGAAGTAAGTAGTTTGAAAAAACTCCTCGAAGAAATGTGGTCTCATGGTAATGGAATTCCATTCCATCACCATGAGACCACATTTCTTTGAGGTATTCTTTCAAACAGCTCACCACCTTTTCTATGCTACCACATTTTCCATACATGTCTACCAAATAATTTTATCAAACTACTTTAAATTCCTTGCTGCTATGGCTAAAATCCTAAAGAACAATGCTTTCCAACAAACTATGGATGCTTGGAAAAAATTTATCAAAGCATAACAGTAAGCAATTGCAAAGGAAAGGTTGTGAGTAGTTTGAAAAAAATGCCTCAAAGAAATGTGGTCTCATGGTGATGGAACACCATTCCATCACCATGAGACCACATTTATTTGAGGCATCTTTTCAAACAGCTCGCCACTTTTTCTATGCTACCATATTTTGTATACATGTATACCAAAGAATTTTATCAAACTACTCACTTCCTTGCTGCTATGGCTAAAAGCTTAAAATAGGTGTTTTCCAACAAACTATGGATGCTTGGAAAAAATCTATCAAAGCATAATAGTAAGCAATATCATAGTCAAGGTGGTGAGTATTTTCAAAAAATGCCTTGAAGAAAAGTGGTCTCATGGTGATGGAATGCCATGAAACATTTGTTTGTAATGGAATTCCATCACCATGAGACCCCCATTTCTTTGAGGCATTTTTTCAAACTGTTCACTACCTTCTCTATGCTACCATAGTTATCGTACATGCCTACCAAAGCATTTTATCAAATGGTTCACCACCTTGTTGCTATGGATAAAATCCTAAAAACAAGTTCTTTCAAACAAGCTATGGATAGGGAAAATAGTAAGCATGATAGTCAAAAATATATATTTTAATAAGTACTCAAAATTTTGTTCATTATCTCATACATTATAAGCCATGATGTGCATCACTATTGTAGTTTTCATGATCGAATAATTTGTTGTTTTATTTTCTGATGTCGGAAGTGGATATTCCTCCAAATGTTCATAGGGAAATGGAGCTTGGTGTTTCATCTGCTATGGACTCCTTGATGCCTCTCATGGAGGTATGAGGAATATTACTATATCTCAATTTACATTCGTTGTTATAGTTGTTAATTAGTGAAAAATCAAACCTTTATTGATTCATAATTTAATTTATCTTTGGATGGTTTCTACAGGGCTTCAACATGCCTCAACATGGGCACACAAACCTTTCCCTCAAGGAGAGTGATCATCTAGTGGTGGTAAGTGATTATTTTATTAAATATATCATTTTTTATAATGTAATTTCTATATATTAATGTCTTTACTTGTTATTTTAATAGATATAGCTTGACCAGGAACTAAACCCTAGAAGGAGCACCCACCTCAAAACAAACGAGTGACAAATTTATTGCCATCTAATTGAAAAGAAAAGGGAAAGAATTTATTTCCAGAGCCCTTTGTTGTATGCCTATATGGCATTCTCATAAGCCTATATGGCTATTTTGTATATATTTTATACTTATATCAACATATATTGATGTATGCCTACATGGCTATTTGGTTAATACAAATATTTTTTATCGATGGTGTCCATATTTGCATTATAATCCACAGTTCAATAGATATGAGTTATGTGTATTCAAGTTTATACTTTACAAATTACATTTATACTTTATGACGTACGTGTATTCCAATGTATACTTCGTGACTTATGTGTTTTCATGCTATACCTTGTATTCATGCATACACTTTGTATTAATTTGTGTATACTTCAATGCTTATGTGTATTTGAGTACTTGTGCTTCCCTTATTCACATGTATACTTATTAATTGGTTAGCCCTAGCATTGATCATTGTTGTCCTTCATGGGTTGTCTTGAATATTTATTGATTGATGCTAAACAACTTCAATATTTCTAGGAATACTAGTAGAGTTACAAATTATAAAATTGCACAAATTGAAAAGAAAAGATTAACTATAAATAAATGCACTAATTATTAACTTGATAATTAATTAAGAATGATTATAATATATATATATATCAAGAGATGAGCCTTCTAGAATGGCAACTACCAACTAGAAAATAGGCAAAGCATTCCCAATACTTTGAAAGAAATAATCCACCCAAAATTGCAAAAGTAGATAAGGAAAATGAACCCACATAGGCATAACTGAATAAAGAATAGTTCACCCTTCACAGCTTGGTGAAACCATTGTCAAACTTAGAAGATCTTAAAGATAAAGAAGAATTATGATCTATATAATATAGAATTAGTACCCACTTTGATGAGTACAAAATTTTCAACCATGGGCTTATCATGCTTTTTCAAATTTGGTAAGAAGGCTTATTTAAGATCCTTGAGAAATGTATTTTCTAATGCTCCCTTGTTCTTACATATCTCAATTCAGTTTAATTCAAAGAGTTCCATCAAATGCTTTATCTAAAAGAAAAAAACACATTTTCAATTGGTATTCCATGAGATATTTCATAAAATGATTCCAATATATTTAATCTCTTGATTGGAACAACTCAATTAAGCAAATGATACATAATCTTCACAACACTTGCAAAAAATAATATTCATAGTAGATGATGAGTAGTTAACTTCTTGACACATTATCATACAAACATTTATCTTGAATAGTCTTTAAAAAATTTCAGAGCATAATCCTCATAGTACATAATGAATTGTTATGTTCATGATCTATCACCATATAAACACATCAAAAGATGTATATGTCCACTTTTTGCAATATTATTTCTTGTATAGGAAATGGACTTGGGAGAAAGCTTTATAATTTATAATACAAATAAGAAATGGACTTGGGTGAAAACTTTATTTATCACAAAAAATAATAAATGTACATGAGAGCATCACTTGTTTCTCTTAGACTCCAATTTTCAAGCATAGAAAATCATTTCAAATGAAAATGACAAAATGCTTCACAACCTAAGTTGTTAATTGAGGAAAAATAAAATGTTTCCAAGTTCCACCATTGTACACATTTACAATTGATTGTGTATTGTTGCAAGGGAAAAGAGGATAATTAAAACATTTCTTTCACTTGCTAGACTTGAGGATTATCATATGCTTTTGGTGTGGAAAACTTAGACTTCTCAACTGTCGTGTGAATGTTTCTCTTTTTGATTGTTTTGCATGCCATCATAAAGGATCAAGCCAGTTGAAGGTAGCTCAGAATGATTTGGTGTGTTTGGGTGTGAAAGAGGACCATTCCTACCATAAATGTACCTATCGAGACATGTTGGAATAGTTCATTTGGTCACATGAGTTGCAAAACAAAAGTTGCACCACTTTGCAACTTTACACTACTTACATTTGACACTTTTTCCATCAAGTGAAAATTGGACACCACAGGAAATGACTCCAATATAAAAAAAAACTAAGAGAGGTTATTGTAGAGGAGCCTAACAAAATATTGTAGGCTCATATGGAGAGTTCGTAATCATCATAGTTTTTGAGTAATAGCCCATCAAATATTGCAGCCATTTTGCACTTTGGATCCTTAAGGGATCGAGATGGTTGAACGTAGCTTAGAGTGATTCAATGTCTTTGGGTGTGAAAGAGGACCATTCCTAGCATAAAAATACCCATCCAGATGCATTGGAACAGTCTGTTTGGTCACATGAGTTGCAAAACTAAAGTTGCACCACTTTGCAACTTTACACTACTTGCATTTGACACTTTTCCATCAAGTGAAAACTGGACATCACAGGAAAATGACTTCGAGATAACAAAAACCAAGAGAGTTTATTGTAGAGGGGACCAACATGATTCCATAGGCTCAGATGGAGAGTTTGTAAGCATCACAGTTTCTGAGTAATATCACATCAAATATTGCAACCATTTTGCACTTTGGAACCTTAACGGATTGAGTCTGTTGAACGTAGCTCAAAGTGATTCAACATGTTTGGGTGTGAAAGAGAATCATGCCTAGTGTAAAAATATCCATCCAGATGTGTTGGAATAGTTCATTTGGTCACACGAGTTGCAAAATGAAAGTTGCACTACTTTAAAACTTTACACTACTTGCATTTGACACTTTTTCCATCAAGTGAAAACTGGACACCATAGGAAAATGACTCTGAGATAGAAAAAACCAAGAGAGTTTATTTTAGAGGGGCTCAATATGATCTTGTAGGCTTACACAAAGAGTTTGCAGGCATCACAGTTTATGAGTAGTAGCTCGTCAAAGGTTGTTGTAAGGAAAATTAGATGTGGAAAACAATTCTCCTAACGTCAATACCTCAAGAAAGAATGCAGATACACTTTAAAATTTACAATTATAGTCAAGTTAAGATGCACTATGAAATAGATTACAGAAACTAAGTTTTGACAATCACACAAGAACACCAGATATATGTGGGAAAACCCTTATGGGAGAAAAACCCACCACACCAAGAGAAATCACTTTGTATTACAGTAATTGAAATTACATACAACAATTAGACTTATCTTACTAGTGTCTATTTACAACAACATTCATCATTTACAATATTGCATAGGAACCTTCACAATTATAGTCCACAAAATAGAATTCATTCACTGATCCAATCACTCAACAATCTGTCGATTCAACCAACCACCATCGACCCCCCAAGCATCTGCAACTACAAACTATATCCATGGTGTTTCCTGACTGTCGAGCTTTCTCACATAACTGTCACAATGAACCAACTACTAATGGTTCACATTTGGCTCCTCCTATTCATCCATGAGATTCCACATAGGATGGTAAGATGGTCAACAAAATTCGCAATGTACTGGCATCTCGGTGAGACACTAATAGTGTCTCACTAATGCCACATATACTTCATATTGATGTTTCCAAGAGTCACTGTAGTTGCCAAGATGTTCTATCGAGCTCCATAAGTTACACCGAGCCACCAAGCAGTCGCCCAGACCTATCGCATTCGACAGAAGATCATAGCGAGTCACCAAGGCTATACCGAAGTCCCCAAACATACCGAGCACCAAGTAGAAGTCGGCAAGACTCACATCTATCGCCGAGAGTTCATACCGAGACATAAAGGTTGCCCCGAAGTGTTCATCCATCGCCAAGACATTGCCCTTCACTAAGACTTCACTCCGAGATCTCTAAGCTACTCCGAAGATATCACCAGTCACCAATACATACACCCTTCGCTAAGAGAACATACCAAACTCCAAGACTTACCCTGAAAGCTCTTCATCATTGGCTAGACTCATCAAAGTTGTTGGGACTTCTTATTGAAACCACCGTGTTCCACTGATGGCCATCATTTGCTAAGAGCTACACCGAAGACTTCCAAAAAGGTGTTTTTGTTGATGAGACCTTCAATGTTCACTGAGATGTCTTCCTAGGATGTTTGAGTTACCCCGATAGCCAACCCTTTAGCCTTCGTTGGTGAGACATTTGCATATCGCCTAGACTTCATAACAAAGCCTTAGTGTTACATCAATAACTCCTAAGTGTGTCCTTGTCAGCATGACTTTCATCTATCGCTAACACCTTTTTCTGAGACTCTTTGTTATGCAAAGACAACATATGAAATCCTATCGGTAAGACATTCATTGTTCGTTGAGACCTCTCCCCAAGTGTTGAAGTCACTCTGAAACCCTAGTTGCCATAAGTCTCTCTGATTCACAATTGAATGGCCTGTCGGCCAGAGGTCTCCCAAGCACTATGAGGTCATAATGAACACACTATGTCACAGCGATAGACCAAAGTGAACCAGTAGGCAAGACAATAACAGGGTCATAGCGACCTATTCAAAATTGAATGAATCAAACTACTAGTTGGCCAGACAATGAAGATGTCACACCGATTTGGCTCTAATGGAGGTTTCAGCCTGTATTGTTTGAGGCACATATTTCCAACAATCTCCCACTTGACGAAGATCATACAGGAACCTCCAGAGCACAAAAAATACTTACTAAAAATTATGGGCACTAAGGCCCATTGAATTGGCACACCACCTGAACTTGTCTGTGCTCACTGGCTTCATCAATGAATCTACAACATTCTCTAGAGTATCAACCTTTTCCAAACTAACCTTTCCATCCTCCACCATATCTCGTACAAAGTGGTACTATACATCTATATGTTTTTGTCCTGGCATGGAAAGTAGGGTTCTTTGCTAGACAAATAGCACTCTGATTGTCACATAAATTTTTTATTTCCCCTGCATCAAAACCAATGTTAGAACACAAACGTTTCAACCATACAACTTCTTTACAAGCATGAGTAGCTGCCATATATTCAGCCTCTATAGTGGAAAAAGCGACTACAGCCCGTTGCTTGCTCATCCAAATCACTGCACCACCATTCATCATGAAAATGTATCCACTGGTGGACCTCCTACTGTCAATGTTGCCTGCCAAATCAGAATCTACATAACCACGAATGCTGAGAGTCCTCTGTGATTCAACCAAGTTCCCATGGTAACACAAAGCAAAATATGAAGTTCCCTTCAAATACCTAAACACTCTCTTCACAACATCCCAATGTATTCTTCCTATATTAGCCATAAATTGACTAAGTACTCCCACTGCTTGGGCAATGTCTGGCCTTGTATAGACCATTGCATACATAAGACTTCCTACAGCACTAGCATAGGGCACACTAGTCATGTCCTCCATCTCAATAGGAGATTTTGGATAGTCCTCAACAGATAGCTTCGTTCCCTGCATGACTGGAACAACTAATTGCTTGCAATCATTCATACAAAATCTCTCAAGAACAGTCCTGATATACTTACTCTGACTGAGCCAAAAATTTCTATTCTTCCTGTCCCTGGTTATCTCCATCCCTAGAATATACCTTGCTACACCAAGATCCTTCATTTCAAACTTAGCGGACAACGATACTTAAGATCAGAAATCATTAGCTTGCTATTTCCTATGAACAACATATCATCAACATAAAGAGCAATAACAAGCACTTGATCACTTTCAGCTTTATAGTATACATAGTGATCAGATTTTGATCTCACAAAGCCTAAAGATAATACAAAAGTATCAAATTTATGGTACCACATTCTAGGTGACTGCTTTAACCCATACAAAGACTTCTTTAATTTGCATACCATTTTTTCTTTACCTTTCTCAACAAAGTGCTCAGGCTGGGACATATAGATTTCTTCTTCAAGATCACCATGAAGAAATGTTGTCTTCACATCCATCTGTTCAACCTCTAAGTCATATGCTGCTGCAAGTGACAATAGAAATCTAATGGATGTCAGCTTTGCTACAGGAGAAAATATTTCCCCATAATCAATTCCCTCTACCTGGAAATAACCCTTTGCAACAAGTCTTGCCTTGTACTTTTCTACACTGCCATCCAGACCAATCTTTTTCTTAAATACCCATTTACAACCCACAGCTTTCCTACCTTTAGGCAAGGGCACCAAACTCCAAGTTTCATTTTTCTCTAATGATGCCATCTCTTCTTCCATGGCTTCTAACCAAGAGTCCGAATCAGACATTTTAAATGCCTCTTTTATAGTCCTAGGCTCATCAGTGTTGGAAATTAAAGCATAAGCACAAGTAGAATCAATCAATGAGAACACATACCTATCTGGTTGTTTTCTTTCTTGGGTTGACCTCCTCACTGGTTGAGGCTGAGGTTCTTCTTCATCAGAACTTTCAAAACTGCTTGAGCTCTCCTCAGTTTCAGGTACATTTTGAATCTTCAATTCCTCTTTCTTTGGTGTAGGAGGAATTAATGCTACATCCTTATTGTTTTCTGACTTTGTCTCTGACTGCAGATCCAAGGTGGAAGGTTTCAGCTCATGAAAGATTACACTCTTGTTGTATACAACCTTCTCTGTAACAGGATTCCAAAGCTTGTATCCTTTAATGTTAGCACTATAGCCAATAAAAATACACTTGACAACCTTGTTCTCCAACTTAGATCTTTTTACATCCGGCACATGTGCATATGCCTCACAGCCAAAGACTCTAATATATCTAAGAGAGGGCTTCTTACCAGACCACGCTTCCATTCACATTTTCTCAACAAGAGCAGAATTTGGAGACCGATTAACCAAGTAACATGCAGTAGTAGTAGCCTCAACCCAGAACTTCTCCTCCAAGCTAGCACTACTAAGAATACTTCATGCTCTCTCCATCACTGTCCTATTGAACCTTTCTGCAACTACATTCTACTGTGGAGTATAAGGTGTAGTCTTATGTCTTTTGATTCCATGGTCTTTACAATATCTTTCAAATTCATCAAAATAGAATTCACCACCATTATCAGTCCTTAAGCATTTTATTTTTCTACCAATCTGATTTTCAACAAGATTTTTAAACTCCTTAAATCGACTGAACACTTTTGATTTACTTTTCAAAAAATATACAAATGCTCTCCTTGAATAATCATCAATGAACGACACATAGTATCTTGGTTTAGACAATGAAGGAACATTCACTGGACCAAACACATCTGAATGAATATAATCTAACAAACCAAAAGATTTATGAGGACTGTCATAAAATGAAACATGGTGCTACTTTCCATATATACAATGTTCACATAATTCAAATTTGAAATTACAATCTTCAAGCCCCTCAACTAGGTTTTTGTTCTTCAAGTTTTTTAAACCTTTTTCTCCTATGTGGCCTAACCTATGATGCCAAATCATAGTCTTCTTTGTAGGAAGTTTTACTTCCATAGAGTTTACATAATTATGCCTAACCTTTTTCTCCTATGTGGCTTGTACAGGGTACCAATTTGAGCACCTCTAGCCAGCACCATTGAACCTCTAGTCATCTTGTAGCCACTTCCTGAGAACAAGACTTGTACTATGATATCATTAAGCTTACTGATAGAAAGTAGATTCCAAGCTAGACCTAGTATGTGCGTAACATCATTGATCCCATTTATTCTGCCATTAGGGAATTGAATTCTGACTCTTCCATGGCCAACAATTTCCAAAGTTGAATCACTCACCAAGTACACCTTTCCACCATCATATTCTTCATACTTTGTGAACCATTCTCTGTGAGATGTCATATGAAATGATGCTCCAGAATCAATCAGCTAGACATCATCTGATGCCTGAGTAGCCAAGGCTACAATAAAGGCGTCTGCATCACTATGAGAAGAACCATTATCAAAAGAGCCCTTCTTCTTTTTCTCCTCTTTACAATCCTTTCGAACATGACCAAGTTTCCTACAGTTCGAGCACTTCACCTTGGACTTCTTGCCAGGATATTTTGATCTCCCCTCTGATTTCAATTTAGACTTCTTGTCCTTCTTCTTGCCTTTCTCCTTTGACCTTCCTCTGATAGCAAGAGCCTCTTTTGCCATCTCAAAAGAATTCCTTCTCATTTCTTCTGATAGCAAAGAACCAACAACATATTCCATTTTGAAACTAGATGTTGTACTCCCAATAGCCATCACCAGATGATCCCAAGAGTCTGGAAAAGAACACAATAGAAGCATACAATGATCTTCTTCTTCAATCTTTACACCAATAGATGTTAATTGTGCGAGCAACATGTTAAATGCATTCAAATGATCAGCTATAGACCCTCCTTCCTGCATTCTCAAAGAGTAGAGCTTCTTCCTCAGGAACAACTTATTCACCAAAGATTTCCCCTGATAAATAGATGCCAGTCTCTTCCACAAGGAAGAGGTAGTCTTCTCTTCATGCACATTGAGAAGAACTGAGTCTGCCAAATAGAGCCTTATCAGCCCTTTAGATTTTCTATCTGCAAGGTCCCATTCTTCTTGCTTCATGCCTGTAGGTTTAGTACCAGACACAAAAATCCAAAAAACTTGATCTACTAAGAGATCTCCCATCTTGAATTTCCATAACTCAAAGTTACTACCATTGAATTTCTCTATTTCAATCTTTCTAGATGAACTGGACATCTTAATCTGTAATTAGAAATAACAATCTCTACAAGACTCCCACTGAATAGAATTGACACAAAAAACCCAATATACCCCCAAGGATAACACAACTGGCCAGGCTCTGATACCACTTGTAAGGAAAATTAGATGCGAAAAATAATTCTCCTAACGTCAATACCTCAGGAAAGAATGTAGATACACTTTAAAATTTACAATTACAGTCAAGTTAAGATGCACTATGAAATAGATTATAGAAATAGAGTTTTCACAATCACACAAGAACACCAGATATATGTGGGAAAACCCTTACGGGAGAAAAACCCACCACACCAAGAGAAATCACTTTGTATTACAGTAATTGAAATTACATACAACAGTCAGACTTATCTTACTGGTGTCTGTTTACATCAGCATTCATCATTTACAATATGGCATAGGAACCTTCACAATTATAGTCCACAGAATAGAATTCATTCACTAATCCAATCACTCAACAATCTGTCAATTCAACCAACCACCATCGAACCCCCAAGCATCTGCAACTACAAACTATATCCATGGTGTTCCCTGACTATTGAGCTTTCTCACAGAACTGTCGCAACGAACCAACTACTAACGATTCACATTTGAATCCTCCTATTCGTCCATGAGATTCCACATAGGATGGTCAGACGGTCAACAAAATTCGCAATGTACTGGCATCTCAGTGAGACACTAATAGTGTCTTGCCGATGCCACATATACTTCATATCGATGTCACCAAGAGCCACCATAGTCACCAAGATGTTCTATCGAGCTCCATAAGTTACACTAAGCCACCAAGCAGTCACCCAGACCTATCGCATTCGCCAGAAGATCATAGTGAGTCACCAAAGCTATAATGAAGTCCCCAGACATACCGAGCACCAAGTAGAAGTCGGCAAGACTCAGATCTATCGCCGAGAGTTCATACCGAGACATAAAGGTTACCCCGAAGTGTTCATCTATTGCCAAGACATTGCCCTTCACTAAGACTTCACTCTAAGATCTCTAAGCTACTCCGAAGATATCAATAGTCTCCAAGACATACACCCTTTGATAAGAGAACATACCAAACTCCAAGACTTACCCCGAAGGCTCTTCATCATTGGCAAGACTCATCAAAGTTGCTGGGACTTCTTATCGAAACCACCGTGTTCCACCAATGACCATCATTCACCAAGAGCTACATCGAAGACTTCCAAAAAGGTGTTTCTATTAGTGAGTTCTTCAATGTTCACTGAGACGTCTTCCTGGGATCTTTGAGTTACCCCAATAGCCAACCCTTGAGCCTCTATTGGTGAGACATTTGCATATCGCCCAAACTTCATAATGAGGCCTTTGTGTTACATCGATAACTCCTGAGTGTGTCCTTGTCAGCATGACTTTCATCTTTCACTAAGACCTTTCTCTGAGACTCTTTGTTACGAAAAAGACAACATATGAATTCCTGTCGGTAAGACATTCACTGTTCGCTGAGACTTCTCCCCGAGTGTTGAAGTCACTTTGAAACCCTAGTCACCATGAGTCTCTCTGATTCACAATTGAATGGCCTGTTGGCCAGAGGTCTCTCGAGCGCTATGAGGTCATAATGAACACACTATGTCACAGCAATAGACCAAAGTGAACCATTCAACAAGACAATAACAAGGTCACAGTGACCTATTCAAAACTGAATGAATCAAACTGCTAGTTGACCAGACAATGAAGATGTCACACCGACTTGGCTTTAATGGAGGTTTCAACCTGTATTGTTTGAGGCACATATTTCCAACAATTGTTTCCCTTTTGCACTTTGGACCCTTAAGGGATCGAGTCGGCTGAATGTAGCTCAGAGTGATTCAATGTGTTTAGGTGTGAAAGAAGTCCATTAATAGCATAAAAATACCCATCCAGACACATTAAAATATTCTATTTGGTCACACGAGTTGTAGAACGAAAGTTGCACCACTTTGCAATTTTACACTACTTGCATTTGACACTTTTTTCATCAATTTAAAACTGAACACCACAGGAAAATGACCTCAAGATAACAAAAATTGAGAGAGGTGATTGTAGAGGGGCCCAACATGATCTAGTAGTCTCAAAAAAAAAGTTTGTAAGCATCATGGTTTCTGAGTAATATCCCATCAAAGATTGCAGCCATTTTGCACTTTGGACCCTTAAGGGATCGAGCCAGTTGAATGTACCTTGAAGTGATTCGGTGTGTGTGGGTGTGAAAGAGGACCATGCCTAGCTTAAAAATACCCATTCAAACAATTTGGAATAGTCTATTTAGTCACACAAGTTGCAGAATGAAAGTTGCACCAAATTGAAACTTTACACTGCTTGCAATTGACACTTTTTACATCAAGTCAAAATTGGATACCTTGGAAAAATGACTCTGAGATAACAAAAATCGAGAGAGTTTATTTTATAGGTTCCCTACATGATCCTGATGCCTCAGACTGAATACCCGTAACTAACACAATATCCGAGTAATAGTCCGTCAAAGATTGCCACCCTTTTGCAATTTGGATTGTTAAGGGATTTTGTTGCATAAATTACAAATGTTTGAAGGCAGCAATAAATTTCAAAATTTTAGTAAATATCATTACAAATGTTTATGTGAATAGATGGTATGCTATATTGATATTGATATAATCATTAGGTTAATTTGTTTTAATAAATGAAATCTTTATAATAAGTTATTCAATTGGTGCTATTTATAATGGGGAGAGAATAAAAGAAGAAAAATAATGATTGGTAACCATCAATGGTTATTACACTCACTATATTAATAATATGATGTTTACAATAAAATGAGATGTATTTGGTAGTTCTAATTCTTGTTCTTGTGCTACAATTGTCTAACATACTTCATACACCATTCTGAAACCCAAGTGCTTGTATTTGTAGGCACAATTCTTTCTCAAAACTATCAAGTGGTAATACAAAATCATGAGAAAAATATATATATATATGAATTCCAACACCCCACTTAAATCAAATATTGAATCAATGTGCCCCATTTTCATGCACACAAACTCAGCTTATAAGATTCTCTCATAATAGCCAAAAATACAATTCAAGGAGGCCTTAGGTACTCCGTTCTCACAGATCTTTTACAATGTCACTCATACATTTGAGATTCTCTTATAATGTCTACATCATAGGTTCTCATGATGAGGTTAAACTAAAATGAATGACTTGAAATTCCCTCGCTAAGATTTAAACGCTCTTTTATAATGGATTAAAACTAGAATTGAGATTTTTCAAGATCATCAAAATAAGGATGTTGCTTTGCTTTTTGGGCTGAGATTCTCTTGGATGGCTCATAAATCAGCATTTTCTGCAAGGAAACACCAATCAATTTTTAGTAGTTTACTTACAAATAGGCAAAATAAAAGAAGAAAAAGAAAGAGCATCCAAAATGGAAATGAAATGAAAATAGATGGAAGCAACTTACAGACAATAAATCCACACCATTTGGTTCCAAGTCGGGAGTAACAAGGTTCAAATCTTGATGCTTCCATTGAGGATAGGCATGTCAGTCTCTCACTTTAGTCACTCCTGGCCATACATCTTCATTGGGAGTCCAAGATACCTATTGCACACACCAACCTCTCATGAATAGATCATAACCAAACTATTACTTTCCAACCTTTTGGAAACTTGTAACCTATTACAAAAACAACACTATTTAATCTTCCACTTAGTTTACTAATATATAGAGAATATCTTGCATCATTTTTTTTGCATATTTTTGAGAAAAAATAAAATACCATTGAACTTTGTATCCTTTGCCACAATTCTAAACATAAAATATGCTACATTTGTAAGTCTAATAAATTCATCAATCACCTACATACATGATATAAACATTAGATGATAGAATTTTCATCATAGCATTGGCATCATACAAATTAATGTGCATACAAGTATAAATTGATAAGAACCAATGTTCATACTTACAAATTAATCTAATGAACCATCCGAGTTTTCTTTACTCTTTATTGTGTCAAGTATTTCCTCATGGTCAAACTCACACACCTTCCACAAAGTATTTTTTAAATTTGAGTAAATATCATTACATATTGTGAATAAATTTCTATGAGGCATTTTCCCATGCTACCCCTACCTTGTCAACCCTACTGAACTGGAAAGCTAGTGAGCTCACTAGCTTGCCAATGCCACCACATTTTGCATACATGTCTATGAAAATATTATTTTCATACAATTCAAATGCCTTGTCGATGCTTCCATTTTGAGCCTATCTTGCAATCAAGGCATGTCACATGACCACATTTCTTTAAGACATTCCATCCAAAAAATCATGTGAGCATTTCTATGAGACCCCATTTCTATGAGGCATTTTCTCACACTACCCCTATCTTGTCAACCCTACTGCATTGGCAAGCTAGTGAGCTCACTAGCTTGTACATCACTGTGAGACCCCATTTCCATGAGGAATTTTTTCATGCTTCCCCTACCTTTTCAACCCTACCGCATTGAAAATCTAGTGAGTTCACTAGTTTGCCAATGCAATAGGGTTGACAAGGTAGGGGCAACGTGAGAAAATGACTCATAGAAATGATTTCCCATGGTGATGTAAATCACCTTGAGATCCCATTTCTATGGGGAATTTTCTCACACTACCCGTTGTATACATCTAAAATTGGTCTGGAAAATATTAATTAAATATTGATTATTTAATTAATGAAATCTTTATTCCTTTACTATATAAATAAATTGCAAATTTATTTACATAGTTCCTCTTTTCTTAATTCCTCTATTCCAATTCACCCTCTTCATGATTTAATTGAAATAAACAAATCTAAATAATTTGTTTTATTTTAATTGATTCCCTCTCATTAAATTTGAATTTTTAAATTTGAATTTCATCACATTTCTACATATTCTTCTAACCACCTTCCACCTCACCCTCCAACTCACCATGTGTCACATGAAAATAATTATCTTTATTTTCTAAAATGGATAATTTTTCTCAATAATTTTAACCACCTTCAAGACACATGGCTCCTTCATTCAAATGATTCTTTCCTACACTTGGCAAGATGGTTTTACTAAAGGGAACAATTGCCTTGTTTTCTCCATCATTCCCATTCTTCGCCGTCAATTTCTCCAGATCAAATCTCAATCGTTCATGGCTGCCAACTCACCAAATGCCTTGGTAAAATCTATAAATTGAGGCCCATTTATAGCTTTTTCATAAGGAGCATTTTCATAACATCACTCTGCAGAAATTCATTCAATTTCTTAAGAGCTTAGTTTGCATTTTCAATTGAGCAATTAGAATAGATTAACAATTTGCTTAGAATCATGGCTCTTTTAGATGTTTCTTATTTTAATTCAGCATTTAAGATCATATACATTTCATTTCCATTGGCTCAATTCAGTATTGTATCATTTCCATATCACTTTGTACACAACTCACTCATCATGTCATTTCATCATTTTATCCAGCTGAATCATTCAATCATGTAGATGTAGATTTATATTTTTCATTGTAGTTAAATAGTCTACTAATTTCTTAGATGACATCCCAGTGATTTGTGCATGAATAAGATATGAGAGCATAATTACTAGGACATTTAAGAATAGAGGAAGATGGGATTTTTTTAAGGAACTATGTTATCAAATTGTGTTTTGATTAAATTAGATTTCCTTACTATAATACTTTCCATCTAATTGTGTGTTATTGGTTTGATATAATTCACATATTTTCCTACACACATAAATTGGCGCCCACCGTGGAATCCAACCCTTGTTATTTTGATATTTTTCTAGAAAGTGTGTTTTACAGGCTCAGGCGATGGTTTTTTTGGCACAATTGCTAAATTCTTTGGCGCTTCCGAAAGATTATTTGGCACATCAACCAATTGTTCTGGTGCTATGAAGTATTTCTCTGGCACATCCAATCCATTTTGTGGCACATAAGGGAGTTTCTTTGGTGCTTATCATTAATTATGTGGTGCTTTGACCATTTTCTATGGCATTTTTCATTGATTCTATGGCGCTTCTGTCTTTTTGGTGCTTTTGTGTATGTATTTATTTCTTGTTTAAATTAGGAACCTAGACTAATTAACAAGAAAAGAACACCATGTATGTTATGTGTGTGAATGGTAGGCATATGCTTTCCCCTTAACTAGGTGACCGAAAAGCTAGACCCATTCCTTTTCATTATTTGTGGTGTATTTTGAATGGTAGGCGTATGCTCTCAACTTAACTGGGTGACCAAAAAGCCAGACCCATTCTTGTTAATCTACTAGTGTGAGTAGGGTATACAACATGGGTTCTCTTTTATTCATGCAAAATAAAGATCGATCAAACTATGGGTATATTCCCTCACTTTTGTTTATCCTAGAGGGTCTACCTTGTGGGAAAAAGTACTCACCCAAGGGAACGACCCAACCGATAACATACTAAAGCCAAGCGCATTTCCAGCTGGTATATAAATGTGGGTATTGGAACAAAGGGTAGTATCACAAGGATAGTCCCGACGAGAAGGGAAACAATGGTCTCTCATCACATGGGTTATCCCCCATGAATGGAAAGTCCTTACTAAAACCCTTGTAGTAGTTTGGCCAAAACCTTTATCTATTCTCTTGGTACAACAACGATCGTTGTGAAGGCATCCACATTCTCAGAGTTTTTAGTAGAGGTGATCAACCTACCATGGGATTTTTATAGAGGTTGGAAGCTTGGTTGACCTAAGAAGTGAGTGCACTGTAAGGGGGAGCCCATGTGGCCAAGCTTCTGAATTCATCTGCTAAAAATAAGTGTGGTTGGGGTAAATCCCATGTGGAATCCAAGAGAATATAGTCTTTCATAGCCCTAGGGAATGTATGTTGTGCTTGATTGTGCTTGTCAAAGTGTCTTCAAAAACAAACTTCAAACAAATCCTCACACACTGGAAAAGTGCAAAAATTGTGATTCATAATACATCATTTGGAACAAGCCATCCTTTGACCAAAAACAAAAAAAAATCAAGTAAATTGGAAACAAACTGTTACATTCCCTGTTCAGCGCTTCCACTATTTTTTGTAGCGCTTTCACTAATTTTTCCAACGCATCCACCTTCTGTTATGGCACACCCACCTCATTTTCCAGCACACTCAACTAATTTTGTGGTTCATACACCAAATCCTACAGCACATTGACCCAAAACTCTGGTGCATCTAAGTCATTCTATGGCACATCTAAGCCATTATGTGGCACATCCAAGTTTTTCTATGGCGCTTCTACCTTTTAGTGCTTCCACTAACTGTAACAACACTTCCACCAAAATTCATAAACAAAGAACTAAGATTGATCTTTACCCAACATTTTGAGACCAGATTTAGAAGATTTTCCAATTCAGGATCATTCCCCATAAACCAAGGAGCTTAAACATGTCCTTTATCCAATGATTTCATGAAAAACTAAAATCCAGAAACCAAAATTTGTAGCTCTTAGCCCAAAATCCCATTAGAAACATCTCTCAATGCTTTACGAATTTAGAGACACAATACTCTTCAAATTTTACAGGAAAGCTTCAAAGAACAATCCTGGTTTGTATTCGTTTTACTATTACCAAAACCTAAGACTTTTCCAAAGGTTTGAACATCTCATCTAAAAAGAAAATTTTCCTCCCCGTTTCACAATTGGAACCAAAATTGTAGAATCTTCTCAAGTTCAAAAAACTATCCCTTAAGTTCCTTATAGTTAAAAACTTTGTTAAAATTGACTTCTCCAAGTGAAACCCCTTTTATCTAAACTTTGATCACACATTCAAAAGTGCCCCACCATCAAAATCACAAAATTTGATCATCAAGTTGAGTTTCACCATCAGGATTCACCATTCATCATCTTGAGACAATACACTTTAAATCAATTTTTTTTATCACCTTGGTTATATCAATAGAATTCATTATTCTATTCAACCTAGGTATTCCTTGGGTGCTCTCGAATAACAATCAAAATTTAGCAAACCTTCATCACTTGCATGCCCATTTTAACAAGGTCCCAAAAACAAAAGCTCGAGGACAAAGAACCAGAATCTCAAAAGACCATGGTGGAACCAGAGGAAAATCCCTTTCATAAGGTTTCTCAAAATGAAGCAGAAGAGATAATAGAGGAGGAAGTAGAACAAGCCAATCAAGATCCCAAATTCCATAAATTCCTAGAAAGAATCTTTGAGAAAGATGGTGAAAAATACCTCTTAATGTTGGAAAATCAAGGAGCCAAATTACCTAATGACTTTGATGTCAATAAATTGAAGAGAACTCCAAAGAAAACTGAGACTGAAACACCTCCCACAAATCAAATGGATATTTTAACACATCAGATTCAAAACCATCAACAAAAACTACAAGATATGCAAGGAGGGACTCCAAAAAGATACTTGTTACAAGATATTTATCCCTATCCCTTTGATAGAAGGTTAAACATGATACCATTTCCTCAAAACTATGAATTGCCAAAATATGACAAATACAATGGGAAATCAGACCCTATAGACCATGTGATAGAATTTCAAACAATGAGTCTTGAATTTGCTCATGTGGACATGTATCTGATGAGACTCTTCCCTCATAGCTTAAGAGGTCACTGCATGGAATGGTTTTCAAAATTACAAATAGGCATAAAATCCTTCCAAGAACTTGTTAACAAATTCATTGCACAATATTCCTACAACATTGCACATGAGATAACCATGAAGGACCTTTGTAATACCAAATAGAAACAAGGAGAATATTTTCTTGTATTCTTACAAAGGTGGAGAAGATTATTCACTCGATATGCTCGTCCTCTACTAGAATAAGCAAAGGTGAATATTTTTATTGATAACCTTAACAACGAAATGAGCTATCGATTGCAATTGCAATGTCCCCCTAGCTTTGAGAAGATGGTAGAAAATGGTGTCAAAATCGAAGAAGCTCTAGTCAAAAGAGGGGTATTAAAAATTCACAATGAAGGATCAAACAATACTAGTTCTTCCAATCATCACAACAATGAGAAACCCAAATTTTGGACAAGGAAAAAGAATGTCAATGACGACACTAACAAAACACATAATGCAAAACTAATTTTTAATTTGTTAGGAACCACAACCAAAACTGATCAAAACAAAAATCAGGGCACCAATCAAAACATTGACCCACCCAATAATCAAAATGGTCACAATCAAAGTAACACCATATCAAAACCTTTACCATATCAAACACAATCAAACCATAGTAAATTCACACCTTTGGGTCAATCATACGAATCTACATTAAGGGAACTTCTTGAAAATAACCTCATAACGTTACCTGATACTCAAGGTTTTGAACCAAAAGTAAAATTTTCATGGTGGAATGATGCCTATTACTATGAATTTCATCGATGCAAAGGTCACTAAACAAATAGCTGCATGCAATTGAAACATAAAATACAAGACTTGATAGATAGCAAAATCACATGAATAGGACTCCAAACAAACACATATCACGGGGCATTTAAGAATCCATTACCGAACTATGAAAAGTGGAATCCTCTACTACAAATAGCAGGGGAAAGAGTGTAAACTATGTCCATGATACTGTCATAAATCATATTTCAGCAGTAGAAGACCAAATGAATATCATTGAAACCAATGATCATCAAGACATTACTACTAATGTTAATCCAATCTATGACACCCCAATTGAACAAGAACAAGACATCATTGTCCTTGAAAAAAAATCAACGACATCAAACCATATGTGACTGCAATGGACACCCAAATTAATGTCATTAAAATAAATGGGAAACAGGACAACATACCAATAAATGCAACCACAAGAGGTCAAGCCAAATATGTTCTAAAAGGAAGCTCATCCAAAACCCCCATGACATCATCCAATCAATATAACATAGTGGACCAATTACAAAAGATACCTGCACAAGTATCTAAATTCGAATTGCTCAAAATTTCTCTTGCTCACAAAGAGATCTTGGAAAAGGCCCTAGTGGACACAATAGTACCAATGAATCTTGAAGTTTGTAAATTCAAAGCCATGGTGGGACATTTGACTGCACCACATTTCCTATCCTTTTTCCAAAAATGATGACGCGTCCATTTCTCATCCCCACAATGTTGCTCTCCACATTGAAGTCCTAATTCATAAACATCGCGTCAAACATGTCCTAAGATGGAGGATTTGGCCTAAATATATGTACTCTAAAGCTTGTTCATGCTTTGGGATTCTCTAAGAATGCAATTGATTCAAAGAAAAAGATCACAATAAAAGCATATGATGATGAGGAAACATCTTCACATGGATTGATTGTCCTACCTATTCAAGTGGGACCAATTCAGAAAGATGTAATCTGCCAAGTCTTAGACAAATATTTAACATATAACATACTATTGGGTCACCCATGGATCCATGAAATGAAAGCGGTTCCATCAACCTACCATCAATCTTTGAAATTACCTTGTGGCGGTCAATAAATTTCCATTTTGGCTGATTCAAATAGTCCTCAATATTACAATACCTTGAAATTTGTCCAAGATATTTTTGTGCCTCATAACAGAGAAGCTTCCACTCCCACTCCCTCCATATATCAAAGACAATAAAATTCCTCATTTAAACCATTGGTTATCACCTCCAATCAAGAAGGTCAATCCAGTTCCATGTCTAAACAATCTAAGAAGAAAGAAGTCGATCCATCCACCTCCTCAAATCATGAAGCCCAATTGAATTCCTTGTCAAAGAAATTTGATGAAAAAGTCCAAATCAAAGACAAAGGTGTTGGTGAATACTTCTTTGAACGGTCTTTATGTCTTTCATAGTCTTCTTCTCTAAAATTCTATGGGAAACCCTCCACATCAACACAACTATCATCTCAACTAGTTACCAAATTTGATGGTTGGTTTATAAAAGAAAGCATTGGGTTTGATGAAACAGAAGACAAAGACATTCTAAACTAAATTTATAAAGATGAAGAAGAATCTTGAGCAACAACTGCAAATGTACAAATAGCCCAATATGGGAAAGGTTTCACCATCTTGGAAAAAATGGGATATGAGGGGAAAGGTCCCATGGGTAAAAGAAAGGAAGGAATTGTAGAGCCAATTCAACCCATTTTAATAAATCCAAAAGACGAGACTAGGCTAGGCTATAAAGAGGACACAAAAGAAAAGGTGGTTGAAATAATCATACAATTATAAGCCAGTAACGAGCATGAGACTGATTCTAATAAATATGAGTGGGATTCCCTGTCAAAAAATTCTTGACATGATAAGGAAATTGATGTAGTACACAGATATACACCCCTACTCAAAGAGAGACAAGGGTTGGGTTCTAGATCATTTGAATTTGGATCACAACACCTTGATGATTCTAGTGAAGATGATTCAACTTAGAGAGAAACAAATAATTCAAAGGAGAGTTACCTTCTAGACCTTGATTTTTCTATTGGACAAATTGAAGACACTGCTATCAGAACTCTTACCATTTCCGACCTTAACTAGTCTGGTGACTTCTTACCCTTAGTGCATCCCAAGCTTATAGATTAGGACTTAACCAAGCC
Organism: Sequoia sempervirens; assembly: GCA_007258455.2. Lineage (NCBI taxonomy): Eukaryota > Viridiplantae > Streptophyta > Pinopsida > Cupressales > Cupressaceae > Sequoia > Sequoia sempervirens. The sequence goes on from VDFB02047230.1 coordinate 547,134,890, forward strand.
ATTTGACATCCCTACATTTTCAAATGATGATGTCATCATCAATTTCCTTTGTGCCAACAATCCTGAAACAAATCCCACCAATGAACATCGTAACAAAGCTTCCACACAAGGGAGTATCAAATCTTTCAGCTACAAAATGAATAATACAGGAAATAGATCTAATATTGAAAACCATTCAATGGCAGTGTCAGATCTGAAAAAAGTAAAAACAAAGAGCACATCCAATGGTGAAAACCTCTCTGAGGTGTCAAAGGATGGAAGATTTGATACTCTCCTAGAGAATTTTCAAGAAAGATCAAAAGTCTTGATTGAACCCACATAGTCTGCCAACATCGGCAATGAAGAGATAGTGAAGACTATCCATCTAGCAGCATCTTTGACAGACTAGGAAAATCCAAGCTCTCTCAAAATTTTCATAGAAAAAAAAATCAATTTTGCTTGGTCATATGCTGACATGCTAGGGATTGATCCAAAACTCATCATGCTTCACTTATCACCTCCAGGAGTGAAACCAGTCAAGCAAAAGTTGAGAAAAATGCACCCCCATATCACCCTATTGGTAAAAGCAAAGTTGAAGAAGTTGTTAGATGCAGGATTCATTAGACCCATTGACTATGCCGAGTGGATCTCCAACATAGTACTAGTTTAAAATCCTGACAACAACATTTGTATCTGCACATATTTCTGAGATCTTAACAAAGCTTGTCCTAAGGATGATTTTCCTCTGTCAAATATAGATATGATAGTAGACTTGACAATAGGACATGGCATGTAATCACTGATGGATGGATTTTCTGGGTATAACCAAATCAAAATAGCCCCAGAAGATCAAGATAAAATGACCTTTACTTGTCCATGGGGAACAATCTGTTGGAACATCATGTTGTTCGGGCTAAAGAATGTTGGAGCTACCTACCAACGTGCCATGACAACAATCTTTCATGATATGATGCACACTTTCATGGAAGACTATGTGGATGATTTATTGGCCAAATCATATACCAAGGAAGGACATTTGGAGATCCTAGATAAAATTTTCACCATACTGGAGAAATTCAATGTATGGCTAAATCCCAAGAAATGTGTGTTTGGGGTGACATCAGCAAAAATCCTGCGTTACATAGTTTCAGAAAAAGGGATTGAGGTAGATCTAGCCAAAGTCAAAGCTATCATGGAAATGCCACAGCCAAAGAACATTAGTTAACTCCATTCTATACAAGGGAGGTTTCAATCAATCCACAGATTCATTTCACAGCTGGCAAACAAGACCCATCCCTTCACTCATCTACTACATAAAAATGTTTTGTTCTAATGGGATGAGAAATGCGAAGGAGACTTCAACCATTTGAAACAATATTTAATATATCTGCCTATCCTAGTACCACCAATAGAAGGGAAGCCACTACTATTATATATTGCTACAAAAGAGACATCATTGGCAGCCCTATTAGCACAAGAAGATTCAACAGATAAAGAATGAGCAATCTATTACATCAATAGGACACTAAATGGCTATGAGATCAACTATACCTCCATTGAAAAGGCTTTCCTAGTATTAGTATTCGCTACTCAAAAACTACGACACTGCATGCTAACTCACACCATCAAGTTGATAGCTAAAATAGATCCTCTCAAATATCCCCTTGGCAAAGCTAACCTAACAGGGAGATTGGCTAAGTGGGTCATGATACTCAGTGAATTTGAGATCCAATATGTAGATAGGAAGGAAATAAAAGGAAAAGAAATTTTTGATCAGTTGGTAGAGGCACCACTACCAGATACTCATCCTTTGCATATTGAATTTCTAGATGTTGATGTTCTCACCTTGGCTGAAAAATAGTGGACACTATACTTTGATGGATCACACACCCAACATCAATCAGGAGTTGGAATCTTATTTATCACTCCACAAGGACATATCATACCAAAATCATACATACTGATGTTCTATTGTACTAACAACATGGGAGAGTATGAAGCATTAATCATTGGCATCAAAACAGTTGTAGAATGGAAAGTCCTCGAATTGCAAGTATATGGAGATTCTCAGTTAGTCATTAACCAAGTCAATGATGATTATCAAATGAGGGATGAAAAATTGATGCCCTACAAAAGAATGCTAGAAGATTTCAAGAAATATTTCGTGAATATCAAATTTGAACAGATTTCAAGAGTGGACAATAAAGTCGTTGATGCCATGGCTACTATTGCTTCCTTGTTACAAATTCTAGAGAAAAGAAGTCATTATGAGTTCTTGGTGGAACAACTATTCTCCCCTGCCTATGATGATACTAAATCCCATGTTATATGTCACCTATCCGACACCAATACCTCAATCTATAGTGAAATTTATACCTACCTAAAAGATAACACTCTTCCACCTGACTTGTCATGAAACCAAAAATGCAATTTCATTCACTGAGTTTCCTGACATACTCTTATTGTGGATGTACTATATCGACAAGGTCTTGATGAAACTCTCCTTCGATGTCTGGAACGTGATGAGTCTGAAATGGCTTTATGAGAAGTCCATGAAGGTGTTTGCGAGACACATTCAAGTGGCTTAACCTTAGCCAAGAAACTCCTTCGTTTAGGTTATTACTGGCCAACTATGGAAAAGGAGTCTTTCCAGTTTGTGAAGATATGTTAGAAATTTTAGATTCACGACAACCTCATCCATGCACCAGCACAAGAACTCCAACCTTTTGCACCCACATGACCATTTTTTCAATGGGGACTAGATCTTGTTGGTAAAATTCATCCATCTTCATCAAACGAACACAATTTTATCATCACAACTACAAAATACTTCATGAAGTGGATTGAAGCTGTTCCTCTAATCAATATCACAGGAAAGAAAATTCCATCATTCATCCTCAACTACATCATCTATCAGTATGACATTCCCCAATCCATCGTCACTAACAATGGAAGACCGTTGAAAAATCAAGACATGCAAGAATTGTGTGAGAAGTTCAATATCCAACATTGCTTCTCTACACCATATTGTCCCCAGGGGAATAGTCAAGCAGAGGCTTCCAACAAAACTATTATGAAGATTTTGAAGAAAACCATCAATGATGTAGGACGTGATTGGCACATCCAATTAAACCCCGCTTTATGGGCATACCACACTAGTATTCGCACACCAACAAGAGCTACACCATATGCTCTGGTATATGGTTTTGAGGCCATCGTACCTATTGAAGTTGAAATACCATCTCTTTGGGTTTCATTGAAAGGTATCATCCCTATGAAGACTATCAAGTCTCAAGATTGCAAGAACTAGAATTGTTAGATGAGCGGAACCAACATGCAATGAATCACGTAAAAGCCTACCAACAATGGATGTCAAAAAGTTATAATCATAAGGTCAAACCCAGAATGTTCCAAGTTGGTGACTTAGTGTTGAAGGAGAACCCACACAATCAACAAGACAAAGAGAAGAAAGGAAAATTTGAACTAAATTCATTGGGGCCCTTTTTCATTGTGTCATTTTATGGTTCATGAGCATATCAGCTATCCACATCGGAAGGGGACCTGTTTGAAGAACCCATGAATAGTCTTCATCTCAAGAAATTATACACATAAGTCAACCGCTGCATCCTTAAAAAGTCCTGAAAAAATCTAGAAACATTAGAAAATGTCCTGAAAAAATGATCACCCTAGTGAAAACCTGGCAAAGAGGCATCTTGGTGACAACCAAAAAATCAAAAAAAGTGAAAAATAAAAAAAAAATCAAAAAAAGAAAAATACAAAAAAAATAAAAAAAGAGAAAATACAAAAAATCCATAAAATCTGAAAAAGTGCAATAAAAGCAAGTAGTGAAAACTTGGCAACATGTGCTATTTGTGACAGGCTTGCTTCTTCCTCTATAGGAACATGTGTTGATCACTGGCCTTATACCATTACTATCTACATCCTTCATTTGAGCTGCATATGCATACCCTGTTATGTCTGTCATGTCTCACCTTGAATTTTTTACCATTGTATGTATCCATAATAAAATGGTTTGTTTCCACTAGGGGAAAAATCCTAAACTCACTGGGGGCAACAAATTTTGAGCTTGAACCAACAGACAAACAACAGGAGGAAAAACACAACAAAAAAAATGATCATATTGAAATCAAACATCGAACATCAATCACCATCAGAAATGTATCAAACATCCTTATCATATTAGAAAATCCAAAACTAGGTCAAAAATCCAAAAAGTCAAAAAAAAGAGTCACCTTGTTGAATTGCGCTGTCGTAGTTCATTGTAATTAATTGTTTGTTCATATCTTGGTCTTGTAAATCAGTTGAGTCGATAGAACTACGTGGTCCCTGCATGTATAACATAGGAAAGGCTTATCTTTATTTAGCCCCCAAGACCCCTAGGATAGGTCTTTAGGTTAGATTCTTGGTCAAAATCCCAAAAAACACCTAAAAATTGGAAAATTGAAAAATCCCCAAAAAAAGTAGAAAATCAAAATTAAAAGGATAATGCTATTTTGAATCATGGTTTTACCACTTCTACACGAATGTTCAAATTGTTTGCATTATAATTGATGTTATCATTTCTTAGGAGCAATTCAAGGATGTTGAAGAAACTAGAAAAGCTATGATCGAGAATGATATTTTCTTTGTCTATTGTTTGTGAGTTGATCATTATTATTATGTGAATCGTCATGGGATGTGATCTGCAAAGTATCACTAATGACATTCTGGATTTGCATAGGAAAATGATCGACTCTTGTTTGTTTACACAAGAAATACTCAGGTCATCTTGGTCTAATTATACCTAGATGCTTGTGTTAACTTGCACTATCAAACATCATGGAAGTAGTACTTAGGTCATCATGGTCTAATTATACCATCGGTGTTTGTACTCACTTTCAATATTTTAAAAGCTCAATGATGATAACAAGCACAATAAATCACAGGGATGACAGCATTGCATTATTAGAATTGCATGTCTAGGCTGCATTCATATTAGTTGTAATAGTATTTATAGATTTTTCCAAGGTTGATGTTATTTCTATCATTAATAGATTGAGTACATTTGACATTACCAAAAACATCATTTAGGGGTGTGAGCATTAAGATATCATTCATAGCATTATCATATCATCTAAGTATCCATTTATTTGTTAGATCATATAGTTGCATCATGGAAATCTAAATATAAGTACATTATCATGTTATATTCATCTAGTCATCAATCATATATTTGCATTACGAAAACCTAAAAAAAAAAAATGCATTGATCATATCATTTTCATCCATAAACATTTAGTAATACATTATAGGCACCACCATATGTAAATTATCATTCATTAATCTCATACATACATTAGATCATAATATTTGCATTGAAAATAAAAAAACATAAATTACCATGCATACCATATATCCATAGGAAAATATAGAATTATTCAGTATTAGGGTCATTCACCTTTACATTAACATCAATATCCATCCATCACATCATACATAATTGCATCAGATAATAAAAAAATAATAGCATGAGCACATTTTCATAAAAACATCATAGGATCATAACACATGTTGCATCCATAACACATAACAACATCATAATGAAATATCACATAGCATACATAACAGGAAATTAAATGCATCCATCATAAATCAACGTGCATAAACACATAGGATCATCATCATCACTGCATATATATCTCAAAATATGTCAAATGTACAAGGATATCTAAATTTCAGGAAATACATAATCAAAATGGTGATATCATCAAGAGTCAGTGTATACATCATGATATAACATCAAATATTAGAGCTATGTGATATTTCCCTCAGATGGTGCTAGCATCACCGAACCTGTACCCCCTGTTGCACCTGAGGGACCTACACCTAGATCCCTCTGATCCCCTGGAAATGGCTATGTCACACCCCTGCTCACTGTCTGAGACTATGATCTGCTAGTTCGAGATAAGGTGAAGCTTTCTTGCCGCTCAGGAGGGACCAACTCATGATACTGATCTCTATAAAACTGAGCCTCCTGAGAGGTGTGATGTATCTCCCTGAAATAATCTGCATTCCCAGCAACTATCGTAGCTTGCTATAGCCTCTCGATAATGGCCTCCACTTGCTCAACCTATTGTCTCAATATGTATCTCTCTGCCATCAAGACTACAACCTGCCCCTAGCCCTATACTTGCGCTAGCTGCTACCGTGTAGCATCCCTCTCAGCTATCAATGTTTGTATCTACCCCTAGGCTTGTAGCAGCTATGCTTGTATTTGCATCAACAGTTGTGTCTGCACCTGTAACTGACCCTGTACTTATGTCAGCTACCCCTAAACAATTTGAACCTAAGTATGTAAAGCAGTGATCTGTGACTGCTACTACTATGAGGGCAAGCATATCTATACACATTGTCGTGTTGTTGCTACCAAACATTGCCTCTTGTGAGGCACTCTGACATTGAAAGTAGGATGTGCACCACCTCCTCCATCTCCTCCACCACCATTATCACACCTGTCATCTCCTCCATCAACTACCCTCATCTCCACCCTCTCCCTCCTCCTCATCACCATCACCTCTGCCTTGTCTTCGTTCGGGTGGCCTATCCTCATCATCCTCAAATGTCGGCATGGGCTCATCAGGCCTCAAAATCCTTGAAAATGGATTCTAACCAAAATACAGTGAGTACTCCTCACTCATGTATCCCTCGAATATCTCTGAATGATAATCCCAAAGCACTAGTTTTAAATGAAGGTACTTGTCACACACAACATCATAGGACAATTTAGGTCCCCACTCGGTCGCATCCTGTTGTCTGCAGGCATACATGGCTGATCCCTGAGGCATCCCTTGGACCCTACCATACCATCAGAGCACTCTTAGCAATAGAAATCTCTCGATAATGTAACGTGTATGTCCAATGAGGTGTCTAATAGTCATGAAGTAAGGAACCTCTAAGTGATCCTCGACCCACTACTCAGTCTCCATATAGCCACCAAATAACTGCAACTAGGTCATCCAACACTTGTCTCCAATACCCTAGTTTTCCCAGCTTATGTTGGACAACTACACATGCATAACCATAGATATAGGGCCTCCCAAATGGCCAAAATCTATCTGTCTTCGGTTGTGTCACTGCAATATGCTCCCAGGCCCATACCTGGAGCAATGTAACTCTTGCTGACAAGCTAGCTCCTCTAAGATATACTACCTGGTGCAAATCATGATATAGGTGTGCAAGCATACATGACCCCCAAGAAAAACGGGTCCCAAACTGGATCATCTGCTCTAAAGTACGACCCCATCCGACGGAAAATCCCTTTTCCCTCTTGTCGGGACATAAGAAGCCACCAAAAAATCCTACAAGAATGGAAGGTAAAGGGGCATATCTAGCAAAAATCTCCTGCCACAGTATCCAGTATCCGACAATATGATCATCTTGGAAAACATGACGTAATGCATTTGTACCTCCCTACTTAGTATGATCATAAGTCACAATATCACCTACTACAAGAATCCACAAAATCCTATACATATCCTCTGGGGTAATAGTCATCTCTTCGGTGGGTAGATGGAAAGTGTTGTGGTCACTATGCCACCTCTCTACTAGTGTTGTCAACAATCCCCAGTTAATCCTAACTCGAGGCATATCAATCAATGATGATAGACGACATCGCTCAACAATATCCCTATCAACACAAGATAACTATGGAATCATCACCAAAGTCTGCGGGAATCGCTCTTGAGACTAAAGATTATCTAAATCTGTCTCCTATCATTTTACAACATCGCAAATCAGCATATCAATCAAATCAAATCAATAAAATAATCAAACATCAATGAATTAACCTATCAGTTCTAATGAGATTTTCATCAAATATCGTCAACATTTTGTTTTAATTATCGCCTATCATGAGGTCAAAATGACATCATCATTAGTGTATCTCATCTATCATGAGGTCACTAAATCATCTACTCTATCATCAATACCTAATCATTGGCCGATGCGATCAAACATCATAAATTTCAAGGATAAAAATCACAAAATCTTCAAATCTACCCTAAAAGCACCAAAACAGAGTGTCTATACGCCAAAAGAGGTAGATGCGCCATTCTACAATGCAGGAGCGTAATTAAATTCAATGTGCTAGAAAATTCCATCGAAGCCCTAGAGAATCAGTTGGATGTGCCATTTGGCAGATGCCCCAGAGAATTCCACCGAAGAGCCATGGAATCTCGCAAAAGCACCATTGTTTTCAAAGTGCCAAAGAATCTCTCTGATGCACTAAAACCCTATGTTGAAGCACCATTTCCTATATTTTACCTATGGACTAACCTAGAAGTGCCATTATATTCTTTCAAAGTGCCAAAAGGTTGAAGCACTTAAACAACTAGTGAAAGCGTTGGAGAATCTATCTAAAGTGCTAAAACTCTGGGCGAAAGTGCCAAAAAAATCTTACCTAAGCGCTGTTAAAACATTCAAAAGCGCCGAAATATTTTGAAATTTAAAATTCAAATTGGAAAATATGAAAATTCATTTCAAAATAACAAGAAAGGTTTCAAAATTCTTACTAGAGGTCTATTTCCCATTGGCCGATTATGCTGCCGCACCCACTCAAATCAATGAGTCTGCAGAGGGATCACCATTTTACACAAATGCTTGGGAAAAGATCTCTCACTTCAACAATTTTCAAAACACAATATGCACAAATGATATCTTTTTCACTTTTTACCTTTTAATAAGGGTAATTAAAAGAGGTAATTTTGGTGGCATATTTTAATTTCTTTTCAAGGGCAATTAATTGGGGCAGCTCAAAATCTTTCATATCGAGAGATAAATCGCTGGAATATTATCAAATCAGAATTTTATCATCATCATCATCACAAATCAATTGAAATTTTCAAAAATCATAAAAAAAAAATCTTTTATTATCATAAATTCCTCGATTTATCTCTCGAGGGGGCATATGGTTATAATCTTCTGAAAATCATCGTCTAGGGCATCGTTAAAATTTTAGTAGCACTGGTAAATTTTTCTTTGAAGTAATGTGTAAACACATCACTTCAAAGAGGGGGAAAATGTATACATCTAAAATTGGTCTGGAAAATATTAATTAAATATTGATTATTTAATTAATGAAATCTTTATTCCTCTACTATATAAATAAATTGCAAATTTCTTTACATAGTTCTTATTTTCTTAATTCCTCTATTCCAATTCATCCTCTTCATGATTTAATTGAAATAAACAAATATAAATAATTTTTTTATTTTAATTGATTCCCTCTCATTAAAGTTGAATTTTTAAATTTGAATTTCATCACATTTCTACGTATTCTTCTAACCACCTTCCACCTCACCCTCCAACTCACCATGTGTCACATGAAATTAAATATCCTTATTTTCTAAAATGGATATTTGTTCTCAAAAATTTTAACCACCTTCAAGACACATGGCTCCTTCATTCAAATGATTCTTTCTTACACTTGGCAAGATGGTTTTACTAAAGGGAACAATTTCCTTGTTTTCTCCATCCTTCCCATTCTTCACCATCAATTTCTCCAGATCAAATCTCAACCATTCATGGCTTCCAACTCACCAAATGCCTTGGTAAAATCTAGAAATTGAGGCCCATTTACAACTTTTTCATAAGGAGCATTTGCATAACATCACTACAAAAATTCATTCAAGTTTTTAAGAGCTTAGTTTTCATTTTCAATTGAGCATTTAGAATAGATTAGCAATTTGTTTAGAATCATGGCTCCTTTAGATATTTCTTAGTTTAATTCAGCATTTAAGATCATATACATTTCATTTCCATTGGCTCAATTTTGTATTGTATCATTTCCATATCACTTTGTACACAATAGCTCACTCATCATGTTATTTCATCATTTCATCTGGCTGAATCATTGAATCATGTAGATTCAGATTTAGATTTTGCATTGTAGTTAAATAGGCTACTCGTTTCTTAGATGGCATCCCAGTGATTTGTGCACAAATAATATTTGAGAGCATAATTACTTGGACATTTAAGAATAGAGGAAGATGGGATGTTTTTAAGGAACTATGTTATCAAACTGTGTTTTGATTAAATTAGATTTCCTTACTATAATACTTTCCATCTAACTGTGTGTTATTGGTTTGATATAATTCACATATTTTCCTACACACACCCCTTCTTTTCAACCCTACCGAATTGGAAAGCTAGTGAGCTCACTAGCTTGCCAATGCTCACATGATTTTTTGATGGAATGCCTTAAAGAAATGTGGTCATGTGGCATGCCTTGATTGCAAGATAGGCTTAAAATTGAGGCATGGACAAGGCATTTGAAATGTTTGACAATAATTTTTTGGAGACATGTATGGAAAGTTTGGTAGCATAGACAATACAATCAGTCATTTGATAGAATGCACATCATCATGAGACCCCATTTCATTGAGGCATTTCTTGAAAGAGTTGATTGCCTTTTCTATGTTGTTTGAGAAAATGCTTTGGTATACATGTATGGAAAATTGGGAAGCATAGACAAGGCAATCAGCTGCTTGGTATATCTATTTGAAAAAATATCTCAATAAGATATGTCCTCCTTGACTAGAATGATTGCAGGATATACAAAAACAATTTTCAAGTATATGCAATTTGTAGGTGTAAAACCAAATTCAACTATATTTTCCAAAATCCCCATGCCTATACCAAAAGGAAAGCTTTGGAGAGTGGTATGCACATCCATAGTAGAGGATTGAGAAATGATGTATTATTTTACTTATTTATAACTTTTGTTATATATATGTGTATACAAAATGTGGAAGCATACACAAGGTAAGTCAATTGTTTAACAAAATGCCTCAAAGAGATGTGGTTTAAAAATGTACTTGGAAAGTGTAAAGAATTGTGTAATTTAAAATGTGCATTGACAAGAAAAGGTTATAATGACAAACAAACAATGATCGACATGGAATATGCAAAATAAAAAAATCAAAGCAAGCCAAAATAGAATGAAAGAAAATGAGTAAATACTTCACATACCTAAAAAATTAGAGTTTTGAATGCAGGAGTTCTATGCAATTATGTAGCCTTTGCTTCTTCTTTCCTCAAACTCCTAAAAAAAATGACATTTTCAAAAGCTTGTTCCCCTCCAAACTTCAATTGTATATCACTCTTCAAAGGAATTCAAACTTGAATTGATATTATATTCCTTTCAACATGAAAACTCTACTATTTCATGAAAAGGTGGTGGAAAGATCATGAAAAAGGTGATGGAATGTGAAAAACTTGCATGCACACTTCACAAAATCATCAAAAATAATTTTTTTTGTCAGAACACGTGCAGAACTAGGAGAATATGTAGAATGTGGGCCTTGAGATCATGGGTATATTGTATTTTTAACCATTTTTAGATAAAGACATGTTATGCCTTGCATAACCACCCCATTTTATTCTTGAACAAAATGGGTCCCCCTTTTTCTTTTGTTTTCTTTGCCTTTGGTTGTCTGGTTTGGTCTTAGGAGCTCTTTTGTTTTCCTGCTGAGTTTGTCTTTTGTTCTGTCAAATTTTGGTTCTGCCTCAGCCAGATTTGGGTTTCTTTTTGTTAAAATTGAAGGCATGATGAACAATAGTGTATTTTATATGCTTTGAGGACTAATGGAAGCATTTGTGTTGCAGGATTAAATCATTCACCTAGTGATATTTCTCAAGGAATTCAGTTGGAGAACATGCCTAAATCCAATTTAGCATAAAAAATTCTGATGAAGAAAGTCGCTGAGACCCTCCTATTGTCTTGCCGACTAGGAGTGTGGTTCTATTCATTTGAAATATACCGGTCGGCCAGATATTTTGATCACCATGGGTTTTTATATGTCTTCCTGACATGATGAAGTCTCGCCGACCGTTGCACACAAGGTTAGCATCGCCAAAAGATTTGTGCTCCGAGGGAAGTCTTCCCGATCGATGAAGGGTCTCGGCGAAAGGTTTGAGTTCGCCATAAGGTCTGGCCGGAAGAGGTGAGCTCTCAGCAAAAAGAGGTTCCATCGTGGAGATGTCTCGCTGATGGTTGTTAGTCATGCCGAGGGATTCTCCCTTCAGCGTGGTGTTTTGAGCTCAGTGAAAGGTCTCACCAACCAAGCAGGGTCTCGCCAAGATAGAATGAGCTCGAGGAGAATGGAAGAGCTCGGCATGATATCTTGCTAACTAGCGGTAGTCTCGCTAACATGTTTTGTGCCTTTGGTGTAACGTGTTGAGCTTGATATGATGTCTTGCCAAGTGCGATTGTATCGATGATGAAAGAGAATATTGCTATAACTTTGGCTGCCCGTCGTGATGTTTGGCTAACCCGGTGTTCTCTCATCGAAGGATGAAGGGTTCAATATGAGGTCCTACTGAGAGAATAGAGTCTCACTGATAGATATATGGCTGTGGAAGGAATCATCGTCGAGAGTTTGCATTCACTATGAAGTTTTGCTGAAAATGGGGAGTCTTGCCGATAGCGATGGATTTGCTAATGGAAAAGGGAACTCGCTATGACCTCTGACCAATAGCAATTGTCTTGGCAATCACTGTGGATATCAATATGACTCTGGTCGCTCACTATGAAGTCTTGCCAATAGTCGTATGTTATGCCGATAACTGCTATGAGGTATAATCGCATCAGGGATACACGACCAGTGTCTCACCGACATGCAATTCTATTTAAATGACCTTTGACTACCTGGGAATCTTATGTGGAGTGTGTTTGCCCAATCAGGGGGAGCTAGAGGTGAACCATTGGCTATTTGACTGATTGACTGCCCTTGTGAAGGAATTCAATAGAATGTAAATGACATGGATCTACTCTAGGATCAAAAGTGATGGAGTAGCTTGGTGAACAGTGGTGCGGAGATCCAACAGGAAAATCTGATGCTGCTTCCAGAAGAAGACAACTTGCAGAAAGATGAAGGCTGAAACGAGGAAGAGGCTGTTAGTCCCAGGGATAGCTGTGAGGCCTACTGGCAAAGGTAGATCAATATTAATGGTAATGCTCCAAGGCATTCAAAGCGGCTCTGATGGAATTTCGAGGATGGACATGGAGGCCAGGAGTAAATGCCATAGTTGCAAAAGATCTAGAGGTCATCCTTGGAGCAATCTTTCACCGGCATGGACACGGAGGATGCAATAGGATGTAGCATTAACTTTATTCAAAAGATCTGAGGGCCGACCCTTTTGAAGAGGATATTTTTGTAAACCCTAAAATAGGGGCTAGCGCATTATTTTTGGCATGTTCTGTATATATAGCATTTTTTTTTGCCTCTTTGTAAGAAGAGATAGAGAGAGAAGACGACAGGGAAAAAGTAGGAACAGTAGGAATTTTCTGAGAAGAGAAACTTAAGAGTAGCAATAAAGTAGGAGTTAAATTCGACAGTAGGCAGTAATGTATCTTTCAAGTTTTCTTAGTGTAGATGGAAACAATCTGAAGACATAGGTTTTCTATACACTGGTGATTGTGCCAGAATTGTAAATGTTGCTTATCTATTTCATCAATAGTAGAAGCAACCAAATTTAAATCCACTTCATATTGTGTTTCAGAATGGTATTTATCTTGGGTTAATCTTATGTTTTGTCTAAATAGTGATTTGCAATATGTTGTCGAAGTTAGCACTGTGAATGAATGAAACTGTGTGTTAATCACAAGTTGATTTTGTTCTCCAGTTTTAGTTAGCAATTCCTTGAAAGGTAACAAGTCTGGTTAACTTGGATGAATTATTATTCTCTTCAATTCCAAGCTTTGATCTATCTTTTTCTATTTCTTTAAAAACCCCAGTTAAAGTAGGTATAAATTTATGTGTGATCTCAGAACAATCCACAAGCTCAACACTAGCAGGCCCCTTGAACATTATAGTTCACATAAACCATTGAGTGAAATCAACAAAGTCGAGAACCGATTACCAAGACCTTGGGAGTTATATATCCATGTGTTATTCTTTCTCTTTTAGGAGAGAAAAATAGTAATATTATGTTTAACTATTGTTGTGCTCATCCAAACCATCAACAGAGAAACTGGTGCTAGAAGGAGGGCCTAGAAGAGAAAACTGGATAATACTGGGTTTTTCTCACTGGAAAGGTCCCAGAGAGTTCTTTGATCAGCTAAAAATCCACCACCTTTGATAGAACTCAAGACCCCAATAAGACACAAGATTCACAAGATTGGGGCAACCATCATACCACCTTTGTCAGCTCCACTCACTCCACCAGGCTTTTCACCAATACCCCAGTGGATACATATCAATCCACCACCGAATCCATCTCATTTTCCCTTACAGCTAGTTCAACCCATCCAACAGCTGGCTCAACCACCACCAATGGCATTTTTTTTAGAATAATCCCTCTCCATTGGGGACTATTCCTGGAGGCTTTCATGATATGCCTAAGAATCCTAAATTTTTTTGTCCCAAATACATTCATGGTGAATCAAGGAGTGCTAAATAGCACATACAAGCTTTTAAGGACGCTTGTACTAGAGCTCAGATAGCTCACCATGATGTAGTTTGTAGGTTGTTCCTTATTCCTTAGGGGATATGGCATACAAATGGTACCTAAATCTTCCTCAATGCTCTATTCTATGTTGGAAAAACCTGGAGAATGCTTTCATCAATTAGTTTAGAATTTACGTGGATCCAACCATTTTGTTCCACCAATTTGCTACTATTAGGAAGGAGCCAGGTGAACCTTTTCCCTTGTTTAATACCAGGTTTCAACGAATGTATAGGAGACTATAGGACCCCTATCTAGTTGCTAAGAATAGTGTCATTCAAGCATACTTTAGAGTTATAGATCCTTTGATTGGATTATCCCTACAAAGGACATATCAACCAGCAAATATTGATTCCCTGTCTAAAGCCTATCATCTAGCCATTAAGCTGTAACAACAAATTAGTTCTCAACAAGGAAGTTTGGGAGAAGGTTTTTCTTCAATGGGGTATCAGATGTCTAACCCAACCCCTTTGTTTAGTACTATCCCAGGGATGTCTCCTTCTCATTATGGACCTATGTCTAAGTTGCAGACTCAATCTCCTATTCCATTCTTTGCCAACGAAGCTCCTAACTTCTTTCAACAATCACAAGATCATCATAGTCTGCATGGTCATCATAACCAAACTGAAACACCAAATCATGTTGTTCATCCACCTATTGCTAAGAGTGTTGAAAGTGAAAAGATAGTTCAACTCACAAATGAGGTAGAGACCTTAAAGAAAACTCTGTCTCAAGTCACAAATCACATGGCTCAGCTTAGATTGAACCCTTCTCAAAACCAAGGTAATTATCCTAATCAGAGCAATAACAATTAGGGTAGTTATCAAAATAACTATAATCATAGCCAAATAGGTTATCAAGGCCAAAACTCCCTAACCAAGGCTATCAAAACCAAAATAGAGGATATAACCAAAGGCCAAATAACAACTGACAATGGAATATAGGGCCAAATAATGGTGGAGTTTCCCATAATTATCAAGCTAATGAGGATAGGTCACATACTACAAATGTGGCTAACCTTAATTTTATGACTAACTGGTGCAGGCTACATGATACTACAACCCATTTTGAGGTAAACTTCCCTGAAATGGAGAAAGTTGTCAAGATGGCACAGGAAAATGCCCAAACATTCCAAGGGAATTCAAATAAAGGTGGCTCAGTAGATACAACAATGACTTATGACCTCTTTGAGGAGGAACCTTCATTCCCAAGGCAAGATGAGAATGAACCAGAGGAAGATTCATATGATGCCCAAGCCTTTCAGACAAAGGGAGGACACTTCCTAAGAAATTAGAATAAGGGTTTGTTCACTACATCAGCACCACCTAATCACATGGTGCTTCTGAATCAAAGTGCTGATAATAACCCTCCTCCACCAAAAGGTCCACCCGACTTCCATAACAAAGGTAATTCATCTGGTGTTGTCAAAAGCAATGAAAGTTATAACATAGAATTTGATATTGTTGTTGAGATGCAGAAACAGAAAACCTCTTTATCATATTTTGACATCCTAAAGTGGTGCCCTACTCAACGAGAGATAGTGCTGAGAGCTTTGGAACAAGCTGATAAATAAAAAGGGAAAAACAAGGTGGCACATGCTATAGACATGAACGTAGCTTTGTACAGAAGAAAGGTAGGTACCCCACCATTTCTTTTGAGTTTAAGAATCTTTGGGAAGAATTTACATAATTTCCTGCTAGATTCAGGGGCTTCTGGCAATGTTATGCCATTTTTTGTATGCAATAAATTGGGATTGAGCCCTATCTAAACAAACAAGGTCATTCATCTTGATAAAACAAAGGTTAATGTAGTTGGAGAATTGAGAAATATACATGTGCAGGTAGGGTCTGACCCTAGGATCCTAACCAACATAGATATTCAAGTAGAAGACTTTCTCAAGACCTATGGTATGCTGTTGAGTAGAGATTTGATGAAAAGTATAGGGGGATATCTCTCCCTCGACTTTTCACATATGTGGCTACCATGGAGGGGAATGCCCATGCAGATTAGGATTGAAAGTGAACCTCACCTCAAGCATTTCATCACTGAATATGACTACCCCAACGAGGTAGCCTATTTTGAAACCGAGATAGGGGTTTATAAAAGAGAAGAAATTTTGACCTTTTCAGTTCTTGATACCAAAGATTTGTCAACACAAGAGTCCCTAATCCCATGATTGATGAAAACCAACAAGAATTGATCAGGAGGCTCCAATAGGATCAACTGGTCTTGGGGGAAGATATCGATTTGTAGAGTCTTTTTCTCCCTAATTGGTGCAGGGCGCATTACCAAAATCATTCTGAATTGACCTGTCAACCCTACATCAACATTTTAAATCATGTCTCCCAATCTCAGGAAACTAGCCTAAGTCACCTTAAGGCCATTTCATATCACTTCTCATTTGAAGCCAAAGAAGCAATAATGCTAACCAGAGATAATATACCTTCAAAGGAAGTCCCTCCTCAAATTGAACTTACCCCAGTCACAATACCAAATCAACATAGTTACGAAAAACAACCCCAAGGTTTTTTTGATATCCTTGCACCCACAAGTATACCAAAACTTGAGGGATTAATCAAAGATGCAAGTGACTGTTAGAAGGATAGCCATGAATTATATAGTATATCTGAGTAGGAATTAGAAATTACACCTGTGGAACCTATTGAACACCTCTTACCAATATTTGATGCAAAGGATCAAGTGCCCCCACCTATAGCTCATCTTATCCAAATGCCCACAATAACCCCAAAGAGATCAACTCCAACTCATGATCAGCCCTGGAACCTCACGTTTGATGGATCCAAATCCAAAACAAGCTGTGGTGTTGGGATTGAATTAACCAACCTAAAAGGGAAAACTTTATTTGCTTCTTATAGGTTGCAGTTTAGATGCACTAACAACATAGCGAAATATGAAGCTCTAGCTCGGGGGCTGATGTTTGCACATAAGAAGAAAGTTACTGCATTAATGGTTAAAGGAGATTCAAAAGTAGTTATCAAGAAAGTGCACAACCACTACACATGTCACAATAAAAGACTGGCAACATATAGAAATCAGGTATGGAACCTGATTGAAGACTTTGATACTTTTGGGATTAGCTTAATCCCTGGAGAGGAGAATCAGATAGCTAACTCATTAGCTATTGCTGCAAGTACCCTGGAACCCATGCAAGGCTCCAAGCTTAAGAAATTCTTGGTGGAATTGATATCCACCCTGGCTGTTCCTGATAATGTCAGGAACTTTCAAGTTTTTGATGATGATCGACATATCCTTGCTTTTCTAGTAAGCTCAAATTTTTTTGAAGGATAGATCATTGATGAGTCCAACAGGGATCAAGGAGATTGGAGCCCTGAAGATTGCGATACAGAGGGGGTCCTCAATTTAAAAAGTAATAGCATTCCCAAGGGAATGGTGACCTTAGAAAGAATTTTTGATTCAAACCCAAGGGCTCAAGAGAAAATATCAGCTGAAGATAAAGGAGGTGAATATGAAACTATTAACTTAGCTGATTCTGGCCCGAAAAGAAATGTCTACATAGGGAAAGACTACTTTGAAGCAATCAGAAAAGATATACTGAGGGCACTAAAGAAGGATATTTCTGCGATAGCCTAGGGATATGAAGATCTAAAGACATTTGATGCTTCTGTAATGACTCATAATATTCCCTTGAAGCCTGAAGCTAAACCATTCTGACAGAAACAATGTCCTATCAATTCCCTGATCGAACCACTGATCTTTAGGGAAGTTCAGAAATTGGTCTTTGCAAGAATAATATTCCTTGTACAACATTCAACATGGGTGGCTAACTTAGTTCCAGTTTGTAAGAAGAATGGAGAGATCAGGCTATGTGTAAACTTTAGGAATCTGAATAGAGCTTCAGAAAAAAACAACTACCCGCTCCCTTCTCTGGACAAAGTCTTGCAAATAGTCAATGGATCTCAGATGATATCATTCTTGGATGGTTATTCTGGATATAATCAGGTGATTGTTAATTATGAAGACATAATGAAGATAACCTTCACTACTAACTGGGGAACATTTGCTTATAGAAGGATGCCATTTGGTTTGATAAACGTTGGAGAAACATTTCAGCATGCCATGGATGTAGCATTCAAAGATCTAATTGGTAAATGCATTATCATTTACATGGATGACCTGACAATATTCTCTAAAGATAGACTAAACCACACTACAGACTTAGCTAAAGTTCTTGAAAGATGTATTCAGTATGGTGTCTCCCTGAATCCTAAAAGTGTGTGTTTGGGGTTTCTGAAGGGAAAGTTTTGGGACACATAATCTCGGAAAGAGGAATTTCAATCGATCCAGACTGAGTTGACTCCATTCTGAAAATAGCCATGCCAGGAAGCAAGAAGGAAATGAGATCTTTCTTTGGAAAGATCAACTTTGTGAGAAAGTTTATGACGGGCTTTGCAGAAATTCTAAAGCCATTGAATGAAATGATGAAGAAAGATGCCAAAATAGAGTGGGGTGGTGAGGCAAAGGCTACATTTTCTCAAGTCAAACAATTCATTTCGGAAGCACCCATCCTCACCAGCCCTGACTATTTGAAGCCATTTTATATTTACTCTTTTACTTCTGAACATTCATGTGCAGCTGTCCTAACTCAACGAAGAGAAGAGGGAGAGGAGAGGCCAATCGCCTTCATGAGTTCTCCATTCAAGAATGTCAAAGTCAAATACCTGCTTCTTCAAAAACAAGCTTTTGCACTAGTTAGAGTTGTCAAGAAGTTCAGGTACTACATCTTACGAAGTCAGATTATTGTTGTAGTTCCCAATGCAGCTGTGAAGTCTCTACTCATGCAGAGCGAGTTGGGAGAATGAAGGGGGGAATGGATGGCCATTTTGCAAGAGTTCAATCTGGAGATATGCCCCATGAAACTTGTCTGAGGCTTGGGCCTGTCTAAATCCGTAACTGGTGCTAGTGAGAAAATTATTTGTCAGCAATATACAACACATTCCTTTTCCAACAACCCTTGGTATGCTGATATCATCTATTTCATGCTCAATAACTGGTGCCTAGAGGGAATGAATACAACTCAGAGGAGAGAACTGAGAATGAAGAGCTCCCATTATATGCTCAAAGGAGGATTTCTATACAGGAATAATTTTGAGGGAGTGTACCTACGATGCCTTGATCAGCAAGAGGCTAAACATGTGATTACTAAATTTCATGGGAAACATGACACAGGTCATGGGTCTGCAAATTCGTTAGCACATCAGATCCTCAGATCAAGTTACTATTGGTCGTGTGTGTTCAAAGATGCCCATCAGCATGTAATAACATGTCACATATGCCAAATTTTTGCATCAAAATAACACCATCCATCCATGCCATTCCAGCCTGTTTATGAGGTAAGGCCATTTTCCCAATGGGCGATGAATTTTATTGGGGTAATTAACCCAAATTCTTCTACAAGAAACAAGTTTATTTTGACTATCACCGATTACTACATAAGATGGACAAAGGCTATACCTTGCAAGAATAGCACAATAGAGGTAGTGATCAAGTTCCTCACCGAATGCATCACAACTAGGTTTGGAGTACCCTTCACATTGGTATGTGACAATGGCTCTTCCTTTTCTTCTACTAAGTTCATTTCATTGGCTTATGATCACAAAATTGTCTTAAAATATTCTTCAAACTATTACCCACAACAAAATGGAGTTGTGGAATCAACCAATAAGAATCTCATAGGGGTAATTAAGAAACTGTTAGAGAACAACCCTAGGGACTGGCATACCCAGCTGATATTCGTGTTATGGGAATATAGAACCAGGATCAAGGCTGCTTTAAAGACTTCACCATTTAAATTAGTGTATGGACAAGAGCCTATGTTCCCCATTCACTTGCAAATACCTATCCTTGAGTTCATGCAAAAATTCTATTCCAGTGATGATAGGATAGAAGTAATATTGGCCACCTTGTTGAAATTAGAAGAGCAGAGGGATGCCACCTTGCAGCAATTCTTTAGACACCAAGCTATTGTCAAATGCTGGTTTGACAAAAGAGCCAAAATTAAGGCTTTCAGAATATCAGACCTTGTGTTGCTATGGGATAAAGCCAGTGAAAAGAAGGGCAGTCACCAGAAATTTGATAAGCTCTAGTTAGGTCCCTATCAAATTGCAGAGATCCTAGGAGAAAATGCTTTCTAGATGCGCAGTCTAACGGGAGAACCTGTTCCATTGCCTATCAATGGACAATTTATTAAACATTATTTTGAGTCATGAAGTTTGGTATTTTGCTGGGGAGTGCATTTATGTAAATAGTTCCTATGTTTCTGCTTGTGAATAATCTCTCTATGTAAATAATTTGTTTCTCTGTTTGTAAATAGTTATGCTATTGTTTGTTTGTTCTTTCTTTATGTCCTTTCGTTTCCTTCGTTCTTTTGTGTTTGTTTTGTTTTTTTCTTTGGGGTTTCTCTGTTCTTTCCATCTTGAAATGGTGGGTTGTTATTTGAAGTATACTTTGGTTATTAGGAGAGAAGTGGTTTAGATATTTTCAGGTTTTCTAATTGGGTGATTTTGTCCTAAACTCATTGTTTTATGCCCATTGTCAATAAGAGTTGTGGAAAGTCTTGAAAACAAGGGGAAAAGTAAACAATCTTCATTAACTACCTCTGAATCTGTCACAAATCACCAAGATCATCTCCCTTTGTAATGGTATATTTATCCTAGGGTGATAGTGTTGTAAGATTCGAGTGAAAAATCCAATTCCTAGATGTTGTTATGAGGTCCATGGTAGTTTTCAACCCAGAACAGATGTCTGACATCTGACATATTGAGAAAAATTGAATGAAATATTTGAAACTCCAGGAGAAGAGAAAAGAGAAAAAGAATTATCAAAAAGAAAAGAAGATTCAATATGAATGGGTGATTCCAATATCTCTACCGGGGTTATGGACGATTGACTGGCAGTAGAGCAATGCTGTGAGAAAACCAGAGGTATCTCCATCGGGGCTATGGATGCCTGACGGGCAGCAGAGCAATGCCTAGGATATCATTGCACAATAGCTAAAGGGAATGAACTCATGTAGTTCAAATCTTGCCCATTGTTGTTCAAAAGATGAGGAAAAATTTATAAAAGGATGATGCACCATTAAGCATAGACATAGATTCAGGGGTAGCCAGTGTTGGCTTACATTTGAGATTCTAGTTCAACCTTGCTTGCTAAAATTGACCCAACTGGAGTTTTGATGTTCATAAACCAGGAGTTCTAGGTAGCTGAATCCTTCAGTTTCTTGAAAATAGTTAAACCATTTTCCCAACAGAGTCGTCATTTGTTATGCCTTGCATAACCACCCCATTTTATTCTGGAACAAAACAGGTCCCCCTTTTTCTTTTGTTTTCTTTTCCTTTGGTTGTCTAGTTTTGTCTTATGAGTTCTTTTGTTTTCCTCCTGAGTTTGTCTTTTTTTATGTCAAATTTTGGTTTTGCCTCAGCCAGAGTTGGGTTTCTTTTTGTTAAAATTGAAGGCATGATGAACAATAGTGTATTTTATATGCTTTGAGGACTAATGGAAGCATTTGTGTTGCAGGATTAAATCATTCACCTGGTGATATTTCTCAAGGAATTCAGTTGGAGAACATGCCTCAATCCAATTTAGCATAAAAACTCCCGATGAAGAAAGTCGTTGAGACCCTCCTATTGTCCTTCTGACTGGCAGCATGGTTCTATTCATTTGAAATATACCAGTCGGCCAGACATTTTGATTGTCATGGGTTTTTATGTCTTCTCGACATGCTTAAGTCTCATTGACCGTTGCACACAAGGTTAGCATCGCCGAAAGATTTGTGCTCGGAGGGAAGTCTTCCCAATCGATGAATGGTCTTGGCAAAAGGTTTGAGTTCGCCGTAGGGTCTGGCCAGAAGAGGTGAGCTCTCGGTGAAAAAGAGGTGCCATCGTGGAGATGTCTCGCTGATGGTTGTTAGTCACACTGAGGGATTCTCCCTTCGGTGTGGTGTTTTGAGGTCAGTGACCAGTCTCACCAAGACAGAATGAGCTCGAGGAGAATGGAAGAGCTCGACATGATATCTTGCCGACTAGCGGTAATCTCGCTGACATGTTTTGAGCCTTCAATGTAACATGTTGAGCTTGATATGATGTCTTTCCAAGTGTGATTGTCTTGGCGATGAAAGGGAATATCGCTATAACTTTGGCTGCCCGTCGTGATTTTTGGCCCACTCGATGTTGTCTTGCCGAAAGATGAAGGGTTCGATATGAGGTCTTGCTAAGAGAATAGAGTCTCGCCGATAGATATGTGGCTGCGGAAGGACTCATTGCCAAGAGTTTGCATTTGCTATGAAGTCTTTCCGACAATGGGGAGTCTTGCCGATAGCGATGGATTTTCCAATGGAAAAGGAACTCGCTATGACCTCTGACTGATAGTGATTGTCTCGGTGACCACTATGGATATTGATATGACTCTGGTCACTCACTATGAAGTCTTTTCGACCGTCGTATGTTATGTCGATAGTTGCTATGAGGTATAATGGCATCGGGGAGACACAGCCAGTGTCTCACCAACATGCGATTCTATTGGAATGACCTTTGACTGCCTAGGAATCTTACGTGGAGTGTGTTCGCCCAATCAGGGGGAGATAGAGGTGAACCATTGGCCATTTGACTAATTGACTGCCCCTGTGAAGGAAATCAACATAATGTAAATGACATGGATCTGCTCTAGGATCAAAAGTGATGGAGCAGCTCAGTGAACACTGGTGTGGAGATCCAATGGGAAAATTTGATGCTGCTTCTAGAAGAAGTCAGCTTGCTAAAAGATGAAGGCCGAAAGGAGGAAGAGGTCATTAGTCCCAAGGACAGCTGTGAGGCCTACTGGAAAAGGTAGATCGATATTAATTGTAATGCTCCAGGGCATTCAAAGCGGCTCTGATGGAAGTTTGAGGATGGACACAGAGGCCAGGAGTAAATGCCATAGTTGCAAAAGATCTAGAGGTCATCCCTGGAGCAATCTTTCACCGACATGGACATGGAGGATGCAATAGAATGTAGCATTAACTCTATTCAAAAGATCTAAGGGCTGACCCTTCTGAAGAGTATATTTTTGTAAACCCTAAAACAGGGGCCAGCGCATTCTTTTTGGCATGTTCTATATATATGTCATTTTTTTTGCCTCTTTGTAAGAAGAGATAGAGAGAGAGGACAACAGGGAAAAAGTAGGAACAGTAGGAATTTTCTAAGAAGTAAGAGAAACTTAAGAGTAGAAATAAAGTAGGAGTTAAATTTGACAATAGGCAGTAATGCATCTTTCAAGTTTTCTTAGTGTAGATGGAAACAATCTGAAGACATAGGTTTTCTGTACACTGGTGATTGTGCTAGAATTGTAAATGCTGCTTATTTGTTTCATCAACAGTAGAAGAAACTGGATTTAAATCTACTTCATATTGTGTTTCAGAATGGTATTTATCTTGGATTAATCATTTTATATGAGAAGCTTTCAAGGAATGAAATCTTATTTTATGTTTTGTCTAAATAGTGATTTGCAATATGTTGTCGAAGTTAGCACTGTGAATGAATGAAACTGTGTGTTAATCACAAGTTGATTTTTTTCTCCAGTTTTAGTTAGCAATTCCTTGAAAGGTAACAAGTCTGGTTAACTTGGATGAATTATTATTCTCTTCAGTTCCAAGTTTTGATCTATCTTTTTCCATTTCTTTAAAAACCCTAGTTAAAGTAGGTATAAATTTATGTGTGATCTCAGAACAATCCACAAGCTCAACACCAGCAGGCCCCTTGAACATTATAGTTCACATCAACCATTAAGTGAAATCAGCATAGTCGAGAACCGATTACCAAGACCTTGGGAGATAGATATCCATGTATTATTCTTTCTCTTTTAGGAGAGCTAAATAGTAATATTTTGTTTAACTGTTGTTGTGCTCATCCAAACCATCAACAAGACAAAATGCACTCGCATTATAACACTCTCATGTTACAACACACTCCTATTATAACATGTGTGTGTTATAACATTCTCACGTTATAACACAGGCATGTTATTTCTTGCTAAAATAATGCCCATATCTCTACTATTTCAAAACACGCTCATGTTATGAGAAAGTTGATTTTTTATGTTTGTTTTCTCTATTTCTCTCTATCCCCTACCCTCTACCCTCTACCCTCTATCTTCATCCCTCTCTCTCTCTCTCAAGTCTCTCCATCCCACCCCCTCTCCCTCTCTCAAGTCTCTCTATCTCACTCACTCACTCCTATCTCTATCCCCTATACCCTCTACCCTTAACCATCTACTCTATCTCTCTCTCACACACACACACACCTACACACTTACACAAACTTCAAGTCTCTCTCTCTCTCTCTCACTCACTCACTCCTTCTATCTCTCTCCCCTCTACCCTTAACCCTTAAACCCTTACACCCTTGAACCCTCTACCCTTTATCTCTCTCACTTCAAGTCTTTCCCTCCTACCCCCTCCCCCTCTCTCAAGTCTCTCTCTCTCTCTCTCTCTCTCTCTCTCTCTCTCCCTCT